>JAODAL010034697.1:0-43920 GCA_025379985.1 Phyllomedusa bahiana | reverse complement strand
TTTCCCCTGGCCTCCGCAAGCATTTTATAAGCAACCAGGGGGGAATCAAGTATTCCCTTTCCAGACCCTGCCGCAAAGCGGGATGGTTTTCTGGGGGGGAATCTACCAGTCGCCCCCCTACGTGATTGTTTGCGGTGGCGAAAGGGGTTAGCGGGGTACAAATCATCAGGCGTAGGCGTGTCGTGGACAGACAAAGGGTTCAGGCAGGTGGGAAAAGTTTCGTGGTCAAAAAACGAAACAAGAGTGGGGGCTGGCAGCAAAGTTCAGGTAAAAAAGTAGCAAAAGGGGTCAGAACACCGAAATACAAGAACGCACTTCCAACCCTTTCTTTTTAACAAGGGGAATGACCCGGCACCGGGGGGTAACCCTTATAAGGCCACGGCCGGAAAAAAAAACCCAATTACCGGCGCACTGGCCATTTAAATCTCAAAGTATCCCGCGCACCCCAAAACCAGCCAGCGGGAGCTGCAGGGGGGGAAAACCCAGGGAAGGGGTCCCCCAGGTAAGGGGCCCCGGGGGGAAAGAGGGGGGGGGGGCCACGGACGGGACACGGGTGTGCCCGCAACCTGACCCATGGCTGCGGGACCACCCATGACAGTTATCTGTATTCTGCAGGTTGATACAATTCAGGCAATGCCAAATATGTAGAGTTTAGGTTATGCTATATTACCGTAAAAAAAAAATCCAAATATTTTATTTTGAAAGGCACCACAATCATTTCTGAAACCCAATCGTTTTTTTGAAATTCCCACCCGTAGACCGATGGGGTGCATTTTTGTGAGCTGAAGTTTACTTTTTATTGGTACGATTTTGGGATAGATGCAACTTCTGTGATCAATTTTTTTTACAATTTTTAGGGGACCTCATATGACCAAAAAAACACAATTTTGGCATTTGGAATTTTTTTCTTCTACAGTTTTCACTGTACAAAAAAAATTATGTTCTTTTTAACAGATCAAATTTTCAATGCAGTTTTTCCAAATTATGTGTAGCTTTTTATTTTTTATTTATTTTTTTGTAAAATGGCAAAAGAGGGGTGATATAAATTAAAAAATATATATATTATATATATATATTTTTTTTTTTACACTTTTAACGTTTTTTTTTATTTTTTACGAGTCCCTAGTTCTTTACCACATGGGTGTGATCATGTTTTCACCCCTTGCAATATGGATTTAAGTTTTATGTCCCGTGTCCTTAAAGAGCCCCATACCTTTAGAGAAACCTCATGAAGAAAAGAAGACTAAAATACAAACACTTTCTCAAATAGATTCAATAGGAAAATCAAAACATTTCCCTGTAAAATTTATTTTTAAAAAAAACGCTGGCCCTTTAAGACAGCTCTAAATCGGCCCAAGTCGGGCACATGACAGTTTATAGAAAAAAATGTTGACTTGTATCAAAATTCCCTCATCTGACTGGAGAGTCCACTGTGCAGGGGGGAGCCTTAAGTCTCTTATGTGCCACCGCAGCAGTGCCGCCGCTGGCCGCAGAGCCGGGGTCCGCTCCTCCCGGGTACTCCCTGACTCCCCGTGCCGTCCGGCCCTCTGGGCCCGAGGCGCGGTGCCTTTTTCCTAAGGCCGCGCGCGCGTGTTCTCGGGGATTTAAAGGGCCACCCCCGTTTATTGGCTAATTGCCGGGCCTTCCCCTATTTAAGGGTCCGGTCCACAATCACCTTGCTGGATCTATTTTTGTTGTGCCTTATAAAAGCGTTTCCTAATGTTTCTCGCCCTCCCCGAAACCCAGCCCTTTCCCTTTTTTTCGACCCAAACCTCTGCCGCCTCCCCTGCCTTTCCCCTGCCTACCCGACCACAACCTTTGCCCCCCCTCCCCTGCTTCTGCCTCCCCACACTACTTCTCGGATACGACTCTTACCCGCGCCCCTCCCCCATCCAAGAAAGTCACGTCAGGGGACGACGTGGTACCCTCACCCCCCCAGCAAGTCATCCCGCTTGCGTGGCTCGGGTGAAAAACCGGGGTACTTAGACCCCGTTCCTGGCTGGTTTTAACATCATCGCTTGCGGGGGTCCAGCGGACCATACCCCCCCCCCCGTTAAAAGTTAGATCCACCATGGTCCCGCCAAGGTCCCCCTCCCAAAGTCTACGGATCTCACGAACATTGTTCCCCCAACATTCTCAGCAGATCGCGCAACAAGCACAGCAATTGGGTCAACTGTCGCCATGATCCCCAAATTTCCCTTTGCCCCCGCAGCAGCAACCCCCTTTCCCAGGTTCCATTCCTCCGCCGTCCCGCTGGCAAATGTGGGCCCAAAGTTTCGCTTCCTTCCCTTCCAATTTGACGGGGACTCGAAGCTCTGCAAACTTTTTTACGCAGTGCCCATCCCGGGCTGATGGTCGTCATTTCCCCACGAAAGGGCAAGGGTGGTGTTGGGGTGACCTGCTATCCGGAAAAGCCCTGGCCTGGGCGACACCTTTTTGGGACCGGAATGACCCTGTGACTGCAGACCTACAGGTTTCCACACTAAATTTCCCGGGGTTTTTTTTGAGGGCCGGCGAGATTTTTCCCGGGGAGAAGCGCTACTAAACTGCCAGGGGACCCTCCGTAGGGGAGTTTTTTGCGGTCCATTTCCGCCCCTAGCCCCGAGCTGTCGTGGAACGCCCCGGCTCTCGGGCCCACGTTCAAAAGGGGCCCTTCGAGCGAGAAAAGACGCATTTGCGCAAGAGACCTTCCATCTTCTTTGGGGGCGAATTTATCCATCTGGCCACCCACTAGACTGCGTTTCACGGAGAGACAGCAAGCTCCGCCAGAACGTGCTCGGCACACCCTCCCGTATACCTCGGTTGGCCCCCGTTTCCAAAGGCCTCCGTGCCCCCTACACATTTTGCCCCCGAGGAACCCATGCATGGACCGACCCACTTGTCGGAGGAGGAGGGTCCCCCCCCGGGATGGAAAACCCTTTTGGGTCTTACTGCCCATCCGGACCATTTCCGAGGAGTTGTCCGCGCTCCAGCGATCGAGAAACCTCGCACCTAGGGGGCGTAGGGAGGCGCCCCCTGGGTGCTCATCTTCCTCTCCACGACTGTTTTTCCCATCCGGGTAAGACAGATGCTGGTCTACTTCCCGGGGTCCGCCTTCCTGACTCCGGCTCCGCCGGGAACTTTTTTCACCCCCCGGGTGTCACGCTTCGTTGCCAGTAACCCGCCTGGAAAAGCCTTGCTTATCTCATCCGTCAGGGGGGATTTCTCGGGACCCCTTCTGTTCATCACCCAGCTGGTGCCCCTCCTGTAGGGGGTCCTACACAGGGAAAAGACCCCTTTCCATGTCCTCCCTTCGCGCGTCTTCGGCGACCCGTTGGGGCTGCCCTGGCGAAACACACGCCCCTGCGCTTGTTTGGGAAAGACAGGCGAAGTCCTGCTTGGGGAACGGGTGCCGGGATCTCTTTTTGGGTGGCACCATGCCCGGTGTCCATCTCTCCCCCCAGCCGTCCATCAAGTCTCTAAAAGGTCACCAGTGGAAACCGGGATTTTGGGATGTATTCTCGAGAAACGGCTAGAAGCTACACCCATCGGCCGTATGACTGCCCTATCACCTCCTCCCGGGAACCATCCCCCGGGTGGGTTACCTTGTCTGTGTCCAGCCCTGGGGCCATGGGGGCCTATATTCAGGAGAGTTTGTCAAAGGGTTTTAAAAACGCAAGCCCCTCCTCGCCCCCGGGGGCTGGTTTTTTTCCCTTCGTTCAGAAAAAAAGGTTAACTTCATCCATGATTGACAACAGAGGCTAAACAAGACACGGTAAAGAATCGCTACCCTTACCCCTGATCTCTGACTATTTGATCGCCCCCGTGGAGCCAAGGTCTTTTCCAAAATTTAACCTAAGAGAGCCTATAACCTCACAGAAAACCGAAGGGGTTGGTGGAAAACCTTTCAACACATGGGGGTGGGCCCTTTTGAGTATTCGTGATGCCCTTCGGGATGCAAGCCCCGCCGTATTTCAGGAGTTCCCAAGACGTGTTTTTGGACTTGCGTAACCGCTCTTGTATACTTGGACGACATCCTGATTTTTTTTCCCCCACATCCAGACCCCTCGGGTACAATACGCCAGGTCCTGCGACGCCTCGGGGCAATGACTGTATGCCAAAACGGAGAATGTCAGTTCCCCCCCAGGCCAGCCTTTCCTTCCTTGGGGAATAGTTTCCCCAAACGAGGGTTTCAGATGGGCACAGCTAAACTTCCCGACCACAGTGGGCCCCGACCCTTCGGCCCGGCATTCAACGCTTTTTAGTTTTTCCCAAATACTACCGGGGTTCATTTTCCCCCCTTCTCTACCTGGTGGCTCCCACGTTTCCCCCACCCCCTAAGAATGCTAACCCTAGATGTTGGCCCCCGCGGGCCGAAGAAGCATTTTTCCCCCACTAAAACAGCGTTTTCCCCGCACCTTTTTGGTCCGGCCTGACCAAGAGACCCTTTACCCGAGGTGGATGCCTCTCCCTGGGAGCCGGGCTATCCGACCCAGAAGGGGGCCTAAAGGGAAAACCCCTCACATGCGTTTTTTTTTTTTAAAGACCTTTCCCTCCCCGAACGAAATTTCGCCATCGGAACCGGGAACTGTTGGCCATAAAATTGGCCCCGGAAGGTGGCGACACTGTTGGAGGGAGCTTGGCACCCCTTTGACGCTTCACAACCCATAAGAATCTCCCAATTTCCTCCAGACAGCTCACGTTTGAACCCTTGCCAGGCCCCCGGGGGTCTCTTTTTTTTTTACCTTTGATTTCAAGATACACTTTTCCCACCGGCCCAGAAAATGTCAAGGGGGACGCCCCCTCCCTGCGTCTGACATTACCGGGGGGGAACCAGGTCACAGCACATCATAAAATCCTGAAAGGCTATTCATCGGTCCTTGGGTCTCCGTAACGTTCCCCGGCAGAACCCATGTGCGTCCCGCGCTCAGGAGGGGGATTCTGGGGGGGGGCAAGTTCCTTCGGCCCCCACCCCCCACATACGGAAAACCTACGTCCTCATCTCGTGACACTACTGGTGGGCCAAACCCCGCTCCAAACGTCAAGGACTTCGTTCTCTCCTGCACCACAGTCCCAAAACAAAAGGGCCCCCCGCCACAGGGCCCCGGTCTCTTTTGTCCCCTTCTGGGCCCGTTCCAGATCTCTATGGACAACAACATGGACTTTATCACGGACCTTCCTCCTTTTCGGGAAACTCGTCACGGGGGGTCATGACCCATTTTTCAAAGATATCCCCCTTTTTGGGCCTTCCGGGCTCTCTTTTGCTCCCAATTGGCGGGTCACTATTCAAAACACATCTTTGCCTCAAGGTTTACCATCCCCATCGTCTCCAACGAGGCGTCCAAATTTGTCTTAAATTCTGGGTGCCCTGTGTTCCGGTTGCAATCAAACGGGGTTTCTCTTCTGCATATCACCCCAGCAAATGGGGGGTGGGGAGGGAAACCCAACTTGGGGGGGTATCTACGGAACTTTGTGTTTTCCCGGCGTCAGGGCAACTGGTCCGAATTGCTGCCTTGGGCCGAGTTTCATAAATCATCGGGACTGCGACTCAAATGGGTTCTCCTTTCCCGGTGGTCTATGGCCCCACCCGCACCCCCCCCCCTCCCCCTGGGTTTCCGCCCCCGAGGTTTCCCGCCGTGGCAACAGGGTTTAGGATATCAGGGTCATTTGGGGAGAGACCCGACAAGCCTTCCCAGGCTTCAGCCCCGCATTTTAAGACCCCAAACTGAAAGAGGAGAAACCTTTCCCCCCCGTTCCCCCAGGGGATAAAGTGTGTCCCTCTTTTAAATACTACCCCCAAGATCCCCACTAAAAAAATTGGTCCCCAGTTTCTGGGGCCCTTAGAAACTGCGACAACGAACCCGGTGTCCTTAAACTCTGCCTGCCCCATCTTCCGGGGTTTAACGCCTTTCTGTCTCCTCCTAAAGCCTCTGGTCGGGAAACCCTTCTTCCAGAGGATTTTGCTCCGCCCGGTGCTAGAATCCCCGATGTTTTTTAAGTGAAGGACATCTTAGACATGAAGATCGTCAGGGGTAACGATTCTTTTTTGTAGTTGGAGGGGCTTCGCCCCCCAAGAGAGGTCCCCGGGAACCGGAGTCCAATATCCTGAAAACCAGATCGATCCTAAGTTCCTTACCTAAAAAGAGGGTGAGACTAAGGGGGAGGGGATACTGTCGCGGGGTCCCCCCTTCGGCCCTCGGGCCCCGGGCCACCTGTGGCCGCCCCCCGGGGGGCCCCCCGGGGGCCGTGCCCCCCGTGGCCCCGGGGGGAGCCGGGGGTCCCTCCTGCCGGGGGCCACCTGACCTCGCTCCTGTGCCATCCGTGCCCCTGCCGGCCGAGGCGCGCATGCCTGTTTTCCCAAGGCGCCGCGTGTTTTGGGGGGTTTAAGGGGCCCGCGCCCCTTTTGGCTAATTTCCGGGCGCTTCCCCTATTTAAGGGGCACGGTCCACAATCATCCTTGCTGGATCTTGTTGCCTCGTGCCTTAGTAAAAAAGGTTTTCCCTAAATGTATTCTCCCCTACCCTTTTTCCAACCCCTTGCAAAAGTTTCCGACTCCGAACCTCGCCCCTGCCCTGACCTTCCTGCCCGTTACGACCACGAACCCTTGCCCCCAGCCCCGACTTTTTTTCCGCCCCCGACTACGATTTCGGAAAAAAAGACTCTGTACCACGCTGCACCCGGGTGCCTCGCAAACAAGTCACGTCAGGGGGACGAACCCCGGTAGCCTCACGCCGCAGCAAGTCCATCCCGCTTTGCGGTGGTCTGGTGAAAACGGGGGGACTTTAGATTCCTTCCGCTGGCTTAAATATATCGCTTGCGGTGGTCCAGCGGATCCACTACCCCACCGTTACAGGTTCCACTCAGAACAAGCCTTGCCATGATCGACCAAAGAAGTTGAGTGCACATGCCAAGCATCATAGCCAGAGATTGTCTTTTCAAAATAGACGTATGAGTGCTGCAAGCATTTCTGCAGAGGTTAAAGGGGTGGGTGGTCAGCCTGTCAGTGCTCAGATCATACTCCACACATTGCATCAAGTTGGTCTGCATGGCTGTTGTCCCAAAATAAAGCATCTTCTAAAGATTATGCACAAGCAAGCCCACAAAAAGTTTGTTGAAGACAAGCTGACTAAGGACATGGATTACTGGAACCATGTCCTTTAGTCTGATGAGACCAAGATAAACGTATTTGGTTCAGATGGTTTCAAGGTTGTGTGACACCAACCCAGTGAGGAGTACAAGGACAAATGTGTGTTACCTACAGTCAAGCATGGTAGTGGGAGTGTCATGCTTTGGGGCTGCATGAGTGGTGCCTGCTGTGGGAAGCTACAGTTCATTGAGGGAACCATGAATGCCAATGTGTACTGTGACATACTGAAGCAGAGCATGATGCCCTCTCTTTGGAAACTGTGATCCATGGCAGTATTCCAACATGATAACTACTCCAAACACACCTCCAAGATGACCACTTCCTTGCTAAAGAGAATGAGGGTAAAGGGCACACTAAATATACAATGTTTTTTAAAGTATTTTAAATTTTTGAAAATTTTTGTTACGTACCCAAACAGGTGCGTGTCAAGATTGCATTACCCAGAAACACAAAACACTTTCATATGGATAGATAATAGTTTCTACAGCTTCTATGTGATACAGCGTATCTCACTAATTGTGATGATTCACAGAAAATAACTCATATTAGTAATCTCTGAAGAATTATCAAGTCCTTTCATAATCAAGCAAACCATTCACTCTAACATCACCGAGTGAAGCTATGCACAACCACACTACTTCAACATCTGGATCCCTCCAACCCC
The DNA here is from genome assembly GCA_025379985.1 of Phyllomedusa bahiana. Taxonomy (NCBI): domain Eukaryota; kingdom Metazoa; phylum Chordata; class Amphibia; order Anura; family Hylidae; genus Phyllomedusa; species Phyllomedusa bahiana. The sequence goes on along the minus strand of JAODAL010034697.1, from coordinate 36,130 downwards.
AACATACTGAATTAAACCAACTGAGTCTTAATCCAAAAACTCCAAATATCAGTAAATCTCTCTGGGATTCCTCTAGACTCAAAAGTGAGCCTGTACATTGGCAGGTCCACATTAATAAGTTGCTTACAGTGACCGAGAGATGACAGTTTTGGTGGCTTCCAATTTATTAGTATAGATTTCCCCGCATAAGACATTAATAGCCTGTACAATTTCCTTTCGTTCTTGGTTGGGATGAGGTCCACTACTAGGCCTAACAAACTATTTTCAGGGGCACAGACACCTGGTAAACCCATGGATTTCAGACCAAAAGGCTCGGACACTCCCAAATCATGTGAAATAGGGTTCCATGCACATTATTCCATCTTGTGCAAATTGCGTTCGGTAATTTACCCATCCGGGCCAGGTGTACAGGTGTATAGTATACTCTGTGAAGCTATTTAGTTTGTATTAGTTGATCGAGAGCGCTAATTACTGTAAGTGGTGGGGGTTTTCCATAGGAGAGAGCTGGGATCCCATGATACTTTTGTAGCAGGCGGAAACTGTTCTAGTGGATCTTTCCTTCTGGCTACTTGCTCTAATTTGCTACATTCCAATTAGATACTACCACCTCTAAATTGCCTGAAACAGGCATGACGCAACTGGAAATGCATAAAAAGGGTAGACTGTGGCAGACCACATGAGTCCACTAACTCCTGAAAGTCTCTAAATCGCCCAGGTATTTTATGCCTTTCTGAGGCCATATTTCAAATCCATTAGTGAATCTAATTCAGACAGTTTTCCGTTTCTCCATAATGGAATGTATGGTGACCGTGAGTGGCTATTCCCATCCCCTTTATAAACCTCCACAAATTTTTTTCCAAATCGCCACTGTTGTTGCCATGTTAAGAGTATAATGTTGTAAGTGATATTTTCCCTGTATATACACTAGATTGGCCAGCGCTTCATATGAGACTACCAAAGCAGCTTCCAGGACCACCGGCGGGTTATTATTATGTGCTCCTATCTGCCACCCTTCATAGGAGAGTTGTACCGCCATATAATAAATATAGAAATCTGGGAGCGCCAGTTCTCCATTCTTATATAGAGCCTTTTCTAGGTGTCCCCCCAAGTCATATAAATGATAAGATAAGCCTATCCAGTGTCTTTAAGCGGAGTTTGGGTAACATAGTGGGAGCTTCTCTGTATAGGTATAGCAGTTTAGGCAGAAGTACAATCTTAACCAGGTTAATACGTCCCACAGACGTCAAATGCAGGGATCTCCAAGCTGTCAGTTTTCTTGAGATCTCTTGCACCGTTGTATCTAGGTTACGGCCACAAATTGTTTCAAGGAACCTGAATTTATCCGAGACCTTAAGTTCACATCTTGCAGAAATATCCTCATTCACCACGTTGTCTATGGGAAATAACACAGATTTAGACCAATTTAATCTCAAGCCTCAATACAGAGAGACTTTCTCAGTCTCACCCCCATTTCTCACCCCCATTATATCCCAACCTGCTATTGACGGGTTATTATTAATTAGGAGCAACAAGGGCTCTATAGCCAATGCAAACAAAAGGGGATACGGGACATCCCTGCCTGGTACATCTATTAAGGGAAAACTGGTTAGAAAGATAACCAATTACAAGAACTCTACTTGTTGGTTTGAATTTGCTATATGTGTACACCTTTGGAGAAATATGCCAGAAGACCATTAATTGCAGAATCACCCACATAAACCGCCACTCAATCGAGTCAAAGGCTTTCGCGTTTGTACTAATTATGCAGTCTGACTATCTGACCGGAATTGTCATGACTTTATTGCAAATTTGTATATAACCTTCTTAGATTTGATATCAGCAGATTTCCCCATCACGAACCCAGATTGATCCAGCCCTATGATAGAAAGAATAATATAATTGAGCCGCACTGCCAATACTTCTGCTAATAATTTGACATCCAAATTTATAAGTGAACTGTCAGTAGGATCAGTAGGAATTACAAAGGTCCGGTGGTTTGTCTTGTCTGTGGATAACCACTATGGTTGCATTCATAATGGGATGGCGGCAAAAAGCCACTGAGCGGATTGGACTTGCCACACCCAATTACTATGGCGCAGTGAGTTGTGAGAGTAACAAGGATATAGGAGTCGGCGTCCCAGCAATTAATAAAGTTAACCGGCGGTAGGTGCCGCAGAGCCTTTAAATCTTGAAGAGCTGCCGCATGCACACCCTGAGAAGTGCTCGGCAGAGCGGGGACGGGAAAAAGAAGCATGGCTAGGTAAGTAGGAGGCTGGGGACAGTGGAGCAGGGGTTCGCGGCATGTGTAAGGGTGTGTAGGGAGCGTTATGCCAGATATACCTGGGTTGGTAACGTGTGTGAGTCTTGGGTTATCATTGAAGTTGGTTATAGTTAGTGTCGGCCTGTCCCTGTAGAGCAGGAGTGTGTCAGCCAATCACAGAGCTAGGCCCGAGAGGAGTAGGGAGGCTACCTGTCAGGGCTGGGCAGCGCTCAGTTGCAGGGAGCAAGAGTCTGCAGCAGCTGATCAGCGACCCAACCCTGATAGACAGTCTGCTGGGAGCTGTGTAAGTGACAGAGGTCCAGTCACTCCTGACAGGGGGAGGTGTCGTTGCACCAGCCCAATTAGGGTAGGACCCAGAGGCCGCTCCAATCTAGCTACAGGGGCCGGTATCTGGCGGGTGGATCACATCTTAAACTCCCTGATAGATGAGTTGCTGTGTGCCTGCGATATTGTCCTGGCTGCTACTATCCTGTGCTATTGTCTTGTTGTCTGCTTACCTGTTTACCTGACCTCGGCTTGTTCTCCTGAACCCGGCTTCGTTTCTGATTTTGTACCTCTCTATCCCGTTTTGGCTTTTTGACCCCGGATTGTATAACGTATATCCCATCTGGTTTGATTTGTGGCTTTGGCATTCCTGTGTTTGTATTAACTCACGCCTGTCTGACAATTCCTCCTTTCCTCTACAAACCGGCTCCAGCAATTTAGCAGCGCATGGAGACTTGTCGTCCAGTTGCCGGCTGCCACCTAGGGACGAGCACGTCAAGTATGCAGGGGACCGTGGATGTGGGGTTTCACAGTTCAGCGGCTCACTGTTAACCCCACCTTGCAGCGTGACATTATTCGCAGGCCCGGAAACTGTTACTGACTCTTCCCCACTATGAACCCCATGACAGCTATGGTAGAGCAGATATGCAGGGGATACCCAGCAGTCAGGATCTGGCAATGAGGGTAGAACAGCAGGAATCACCCCAAGGCAGAGTGTCCCAGCACTACCTTCCCCTCCTGTGGAGCCCTTATCCAGTTGTTTGACGGTTTCAGGCACCAGGGGAGTGGCTTTTTGGGCATTTAGAGAGGGATGTTGCACTGTATTTTAGGCTCCACACACGTACCTCGGGCAATGAGGAGCAAAGTGTGGGATGGTTATGTCCCTACTTCAGGGTTCCCCTCTAGGAAGTGGGCATTCTTCGTACTGCCTGTTTCGCTGAAACTGTCTCTGTGGACAGGTTCTTTTGCGCGCTTGGGGAACCCTTTTTGATGACCCGGATAGGGAGCTGTAGCCGAGGCTCAGCTCGACCACTTGAGGCAAAGGTTAAAAAGACGGTGGAGGAGTTTTTGCTCTGAATTTCGTCGGCTGGTGCGTTCAGTTCTGGGTTGAAACAAAACCCAGCGATCAGATGCCAGTTTAGATTGGGGTTAGCTGGCCATGTGAAGGATTTATTGGTGGCTTACCCTTACCCTGGATACTTTAGATGACGGTTATGGCACTAGACGTTGTCTGTGAAAGCGTTTTAGGGAGAGATGTCGGTGGAAAAAAGGTTTCCCCTCTGGTGGTCCAACACCATGAGGAGGTCCCATGCAAGTGGGGGCGTCAATTCGCTGGCTGCTGCTAGTACCGTAGGGACCGCTAGGGACTTCTCGTCGCACCCAGGGGTTGTGCTTTTACTGTGGCAAAGATGGACACGGCATTCTGGGAGTGCTACAAACGGCAAGACCAGGCCAGAAAAACTCCAGCGGCTAGGTGGTCAGCAGGATGATCATTCCTAGTACGAGCAGGTATTCTATTTATATCCCAAAAGTTGCTGCAACCAGTTAAGATTACATTACTTGTCGCTGTCTTGGTTCTGGGAGTGCGTTGGTGTATTCTGGATCCAGCTTCTATTTTGTGATGCGTCTTTCAGTCCAAACCGTCTAGGTTACCATGGGAAGACCACTATCTGAGTCTCTACGGGTTGTGGCTTTTGGACTCCGCTCCACTAGCTTGGGGCCACTATCCAACATTGACTTCTGAGATGGTGGTGGATCCATACATAATTCGACAATAATGTGTATTCTATTTATATTGAGGGGCTGCCTGCTGATGTGGTGTTGGGGCTTGCCCTGATTCTAAAAACATAACCCGGTGTTTGACTCGGAATTCAGCGTGAATTAGTCATATTGGGGACAACGGTGTGTCATGTGTTGACAGATGTCTTCCTACCATACTGGGCAATATGAGGTGGAGAGAATTCATGTTTTTTTTATCCCGTGACTTTGCTGCAGTATTTTCTCCAGAGAAACTGTCGGAGATACTACCCCACTCATAATTTCCGACCTGTGCCATTGACTATGCACCGGTGGGAGGTTTCCAAGGGGAGGATATATAATATGTCTGGTCAAGAGAGACTAGCCAATGAAACAATATATTGCAGAAAGATTACAGAAAGGGGATTATCCGACCTTCGGGTGTCTCCCATGGGTGGCAGGGTTTTCTTTTGTAGGAAAAAAGGATGGAGGCTCCGTCCATGCATAGATTACCGGGAGCTGAATAAAAAATTTACGGTAAAAAAAAACCAATACCATTACCCTTGATTGTTCACAAATCCAGGGAGCAAAGTGGTTTTCCAAGTTTGGACCTTGAGGGCCTATAACCTCATCCGTATCCAGAGAAGGAGATGAGTGGATAACCGCGATTTAACACCCTGAAGGTCATTTGAGTATTGGTGATGCGTTTCGGTTGTGTAATGCTCCTGCGATGTTCCCAGAACCTGGTTAATGATGTTTTCCGTGAAACTCATTGGTTGTTGTATGGTCGTTTACCTGCGATGACATTTTAATCTATTCGAAGATGGGGCGATCCACGTTAAAAACACGTACGATCATATATTGCAACAATCCTGAAGGAAATATAGTTTGTATTGTCAAGCTTAATTGTGTTTTCGGGGACAGCAGGAGTAGTGAATACGTTTTGTCTTGGAGTACACATCCTGATCTCTAACTCATTTCGCTATTGTGCCCCGGTAAAATTCAGGGCCATTCTCGATTTGGGTTCCGGCCCTTTCATCTCTGAAGGCCCCTGCAGCTGGTTCCTAGGGATTGCCAAACTACTTCGTAAGTGTATTTGTAATTTTTCTGTCTTAGTTCGGCCTTTGAGACTGACAATGACTAAGAAGGGGGTCCCCCAGAGTTCAGTAATGGCAACTGGAGGCCATAAAATGCATTTGTGAAGCTTTAAGCACAGGGTTTTTGTATAGATCTGTGTTGATTCAAGCAGATCACAGCAAACCTTAGTCGTTGAGGTTGTTGCTTTCCGAGTATCGGCCGCTGGGTGCGGTCTTGTCTCAGGGGTCCGGTTTAACTATGACCTAACCTAATCGCCCTTGTGTTATTCTTTTTTTTTTCCCCCCCCAACGTTTAAAATTTTCCTCAGCTGAAAGGAAGTATGATGTTGGGAACCGGGGAGTTGGTTGGCTAATAAGTGGGCATTCGAGCGAATGGCGCACTTCCTTCGAGGGTGCCCCAGCATCAGGTCACGGTCCTTATGATCATAGAATCCTTCCTTTTTTAGAGAGTGCTAAAAGGTTAAATCGCACAGTCAGGCGTGTTGGGCATTATTTTTTCGCGTTTCATAACTTTGTTGTTACTACAGACTGGTTCGAAAAATCGTGAAGAGGAATTGATGCTCTATCTGGAAGCTTCTGTGCAGCCAAGCATCTAGAGGATCCTGATCCCTACAGTTTACTGCCCATGGAGGACTGATGTCTCGCTACTTTCCCTGATTTACGCACACTGGAGGTTAAGTCACCACCAGGATATGAGACCTGCTGTCTTTATTTCGAAGTCTTTGTCCCACTCGCAGTTTCGGCCTACGATTTAAAAGAATTTTCTCCATGATTCTGTGTTATCTGGACATCATGGGAGTGTTCTCCTACCACAGGAGTTGTCCATGGTACATAGACCCTTTTGGATAACTATCATCATGGGCGGTGATGTATGATGCTCGCTTATGTATGTTCTATTACCCTTTGAAAAAACGTCTGTAGCATGGTGCTATATACTTTGGTACCTGAATGGACTGTATCTTGGTAACTGTACCCTCTGGTCCTGATAAATCCAGATATCATTGGAGGAAAACGCGTTGGTGTGTTGTATTTGATGGGTACATATGGTTATTGGTGATTTTGTAACATCTGAACATCATTGGATACGCCATAAGGATATGTAATGTATTTATATGTTACTGGGAAGACCGCAAGTTTTTATCTTATGCCTCTATAATTTTTTTGCTCCGAGAAAATAGAGTTAGGGTGGAAGTAGGGTTATTGTGTATTATAGGATAGGTTCCTGTGGGGGTTTGTCCTTGTTGGGACGGGTTCCCCATTTTTCAGTATGGTAGGGGTTTTAGGATTAGGTTTTTTTGTTATGTATTTAGGTTAGTATTAGGGTTAGATAAGTGTCACGTAGTATTTATTGTTTTTTACGTGAAAACTATTAAAAGTTATATTTTATTCCAGTACTCTCTATTTGGTTGTTTTTCTGTGATACTTTTTTAGAGATATGGAGTAGATCTATCTTTAGGATGCCCAGTCCTAAATCAGCATGGGATGGTTGTGTATCCTGGAGTGTCTGGCACAAAAAAGCTTATTTCTCGTTAAATACTGGTGGCGTCATTGACTCGTGATGTTGAGGCCTCTGCTGGCATCTTGTGAAGTCTGCTACTCGGGCAAAGGTTGCCAGAACTTCATCCTCCTGGGGAACTTTGCCCCCTACCTGTACTTGAACGTCCATGGAACACATCTCCCATGGATTTTTATGACTGACCTTCCTCCTTCAGAGGGCAAACGGTTATTTGGTGGTTAGTGGAGCCGGTTCAGTAATAACGTGATATCTTGTTCCGTTTAAGGGGGTTGCCGTCGTCTCAAAAAACTGGCTGAGACTCTTTATCAAACACATTGTCAAACGAATGGTTTACTGGAAAAATATTGTTTTCCAGACAGAGGGGTTTCAGTTTTGTTTCTCGATTTTTGGAGAAAAAGGCTCGCCTTGACAGGCTCTGGGTATCACCCTGTTCCTCTCCTCTGTCTTCCACCCAGAGATAATGGGCTAGTCTGAGAGGGTTAAAGTATCAAATGTAGTAACACAAAAACTCCGTATGTTATGTATCTGATCAGCAGGTAGACTGGGTAAATACTACCGTTGGTTGGATTTAGCCATTAACAATCAGGTTGTAGCTTGTCTGGACCCTCAACCATTTTACTTTAATTATGGGGTTTTTCACCAAAGCCATGGGTCATTTTCCGTGCTATGTCTGATCACAGGGGGGTGGATGTTATCATTAAAGTCTGGCACAGTCTGGGCCCAAGTTCGAAAAATTGGTTCATCCCCAGAACATCCGAAGAAAAATTTTCGATAGACGGGCTGTGTTTAGGGGGTTTTGCGGTTGGGATTAAAGTATGTTATCCACCCGAAATCTGGTTTAAAAGTCCCCTGTAAACTCACGCCGCGATTCGTAGGTCCATATGTGGTTCAGGAGGTGGTTTTTCCCCGTGGATTCGGGTGAAATTACCCTCGTCTCCCGTATACATACGTTTTTCCCCGGGCACTTTTAAGAGGTATATTCAGCCCGTGACTTGCCCTTAACCCCTCCCCTTTTGGGTTTTTATAGTAGGGGGTTGGAATATGAAATGCCCCCTATTTTTGGGTTTCGTAAGGTCCAAAGGTCACTGCGTACCTGGCCCATTGGAAGGGGGTTTGGGCCCGAGGGGATCAGGGTTCTGGAAATCCATCCATTTCTGACCCTGGTGAAAGGGAATTTCACCCGGAAAACCCAGACCGGGAGGGTCCCCGGTGCCCCTCCCAAAAGGGGGGTACTGTCAGGGTTTTGGGGGCGCTCGGTTTCAGGGAGCAAGAGTCTGCCAGTGATCAGCCCAGCCACCCTGTAGACAGTTGCTGGGGGCTGGGTGGTGACAGGGTCCAGCCACTCCTGACAGGGGGGTGTACACCAGCCAATGGGAGGCCGGGGGGCCCCCTCCCCTCAGTACAGGGGGTATCTGGGGGATCACATTTAAACTCCCTGCTGCTGAGTGCTGTGCCTGCGATATTTTCCTGGCTGCCTATTCATGTGCTATTGTTTTTTGTCTGCTTACCTGTGTACCTGACCTCGGCTTGTTCTCCTGACCCCGGCTTGTCTTCTGATTTTGTACCTAGCTCCCGTTTGGCTTTTGACCGTGGCTTGTTTACGTTTATCCCTCTGGTTCTGATTTGTGGCGTTGGCTTTCCCGTTTTAGACTGTCTGACTCGTCCTCCTCCTGACGGCAACAGCATTTTAGCAGCGCAGGGACTGTCGTCCAGTTGTCGGCTGCCACCTAGGGCAGCACGTCAAGTAGTCAGGGACAGTGGTCTGGGTTCCAGTCAGGGCTCACTGTGCCCCCCTTGACGTGACACTACCTGCAGCAGTGGGAGATCAAAGCTGCACCGTGTTAGCTGCAGGGTGAACTGAGAGCAGCTTACCCCGGAATCTCTGATGAGGGGTGGCAGATTCCCCTGGAAGGCCAGATAGGTTTAAGAATTGTATATAGTTATAGTTTTACAGCAAGGAAACCGGGAGATGCCGGGGCAGAACCCCACTTCTGGCCAAAGCGTGTCTAAGAAGGGGCAAGAGGCCTAAGAAAGCAGCAGGCAGAATCAGCAGTAGACTGGACCAAAGTGGACGAACCACAAGAGAAGGTCAGGTAGAACAGTGAGGTTGGCAGATAGGATAGCCCCTCAGGAACTGTGTGCGGATGCTGAAGAAAGCTGCTAGAAAATAAGACACGGGTGACACAGTCGTTCTGCGAATGTCGTTGCAAGAAGAAGGAAGTAATGCCTCAATTCTTCCGGACTGTTGTTATTTCCATCACCAGTACACCACAGAGAGTCCCACACCACACCTCTCCCCACAACACAAAGAACCCAAGGGAGTTGCTCTTCCTGTTCTTTACAGATGCTCCATAACAGTACGCACCCCTTAGGTCCCCCCCTCTTACAAGGAAACTTGCGGAGAAGGTCTCTTGACAGATTGGACTCCCAGAAACGGTCTTGGTGCCCAAACCCCATCCAGTCAATCAGAAAGAATCGCTTCCCCTTCACCAACTTTTCAGCAAGGACCTCTGACTTCGAAGATGTCATCCAAATTGGCTACAGGAGATGGAGACACGGAATTTCAGGAGAAGCAATTAAGAACGAAGGCTTGACTAGAGAGACATGGAAGGAGTTCGGGATGCGTAGCGAAGGAGGCAGACGGAGCTTGTAGGACACCGGATTGAGACGCTTGATGACTTCAAACGGTCCCAGAAACCTTGGACCCAACTTAACACTGGGCAATTTTAGTCGGACATATCTGGCCAAGAGCCAGACCTTATCTCCGGGGTTGAAGATGGGAGGAGATCTTTGTCTCTTGTCCGCCTGGAAATTGGTATAGGATAAAGAAAGCCGAAGGACCCGACGATTGTCCTGCCATATATAGAATTGATGTCCTGAATTTGAGCATCCATGGCAGGGACATCAGACGAGGTGCCGAGAGGGAGGAGTGCGCAGGGATGTTGCCCATAAACAATTTTGAAGAGGGAGGCCCTAGTGGATTAGGACTCCAGTGAATTATAATAGAACTCTGCCCAGAAAAGGAGATCAGACCAGTTACCGTGACAGGCAGGAACAAAATGGCGCAGGTAGTTCCCCAACACCTGATTTACCTTCTCAACTTGCCCATTCGTCTGGGGGTGATAGGAAGAAGAAAAACTAACTGAATTTGGAAATGGCTATAGAGAGCACACCAGAATCTTGACACAAACTGAATACCTCAGTCTAAGACAATGTGCAATGGAAGTCCATGTAAACGGAAGATATGATGGAAGAAGTATTTGCAAGTTGAGGGGCAGAGGGCAGAGTGGGACATCTTGGAGAAGCGGTCTGTCACAACCCAGATGGTCATATTGTTACAAGAAGCAGGTAAATCCATGATGAAATCCATGGTGACATGGGTCCAGGGTTTTTCAGGAATGGGCAAAGGGTGAAGGAGACCGGCCAGTTTAAGACGTGGGGTCTTATTGTGAGCACAAGCAGTACAGGCGAGAGCAAAGGGCCACATGTATGAAATTTGACATTGAAACGCCAAATTTCATGTTTATTGAAATAGCATAGAATTTGCCTCATTTATGGCATTCTACAGCGCTCTACAGTGCCTGATAATGGTGTTCGAGAGGCATTTCAGTGAAGCAAATTGGGCTGTGCCTGATGTCTGGCTGAAAATACACCAGACCTCTGGTGCAGCCCAGTTCATACATGTCCCTCAAAGTCTTTAATATCTTGAGACAGATTTGGTCACCAGTTATACCGAGAAATAAGAGACAAGGACTTCCTGATTCAAGGGTGGATAGCCAGCCAAGTAGAATGTCCCCATTTCAGGATCTTCTGACATAAGGCTGGAGGTACATAGGTTCTCCAAAGTGGAACACGTTGGAGGTCAATGGGAGCCATAGAGACTAAACGGTCAGGAGGAACAATGAGGCACAGGATCAAGTCCCACAATATCTGAAGCACGGAAGAGGGCATCGGCCTTTACATTTTTATTGCAGGCCTGAAATGAAGCAAGAAGTTAAAACAGGCAAAAAAGAGAGACCAGCTGGCTTCCCAAGAGTTCAAGCACTGAGCAGACTGTAGATACATAAGATTCTTTTGAGCCATGTAAATATTAATAGGATGATGGGCCCCCTCCAGAGCCAACTTAATGGCCAGTAACTCACAGTCTCCAATGGTATAATTTTTCTCCACTGGGGAGAAGGTTTTGGAAAAGAACCCGCAGGCGATGTTCTTCCCACTAGAGGATTTTTGTAAAAGAACCATACCGGCCCTGACGGAAGACTCGTCAACAGGGCCGATCCTAGGGGCGCAGGGCGATCGCCCAGGGCGCCGCTCACCAGAGGGGGCGCCGCATCCGCTCGCCTCGCCCACCTCTCGTTCAGCACGCCCCTCGTTCAGCCCACTGCTCCTACAGGAGGGAGGAGGCAGGACGGATCGTTCCCCTCCTGCTTTCTTCCTTGTATGTACAGCGCTCAGTGAGCGCTATACATACAGATCGGCGTCGCAGGGGACGTGTTGCAAGGCTTCCAGCACACCCCCTGAGACGCTGGATCTCCTAGGCCGGCAACATCTGCCGGCCAAGGAGATCCGGGGCCGTTCTTGACAGTGTAAGCGGGGTGATGACGTCATGCAATTTACACGGCTCACCAGCTCCTGGACCTGCCGCACAGAGAGGGAACATGGAAAGGTGAGTAGGTTTTTTTATTTTATTATCCTTGGCTACAGGGGCTACTACCTGGCTACAGTGGGCAACTCCTTGGCTACAGGGGGCAACTTATTGGCTACAGGGGTTACTACCTGGCTACAGGGGGCAACTTATTGGCTACAGGGGCAACTTACTGGCTACATGGGGCTACTACCTGGCTACAGCAGGAAATCTATTGGCTAAAGGGGCTACTACCTTGCTACAGGGGGGCAACTCATTGGCTACAGGGAGCAACACATTGGCTACAGGGGCTACTATCTGTATATAGGGGGCAACTCATTGGCTACAGGGGCTACTACCTGGCTACAGAGGGGAACTCATTGGCTACAGGGGCTTCTACCTGGCTACAGGGGGCAACTCATTGGCTACAGGGGCTACTACCTGGCTACAGTGGGCAACACATTGGCTACAGCAGGCAACCTATTGGCGACCGGGGCTACTACCTGGCTACAGGGGGCACCCTATTGGCTACATGGGCTACTTACGGGCTTCAGGGGGGCAACTCAGTGGCTATAGGGGCTAATATCTGGCTACAGGGAGCATCTTATTGGCGTCAGGGGGCAACTCATTAGCTCCAGGGGTTACTACCTGGGTACAGGGGGCAACTCATTGGCTACCGGGGCTACTACCTGGCTACAGGGGGTCAACTCATTGGCTACAAGAGGGAACTCATTGGCTACTACATGGCTACAGGGAGCAACTCATTAGCTACAGGGGCTACTACCTGGCTACAGGGGCCAACTAATTGGCTACAGGGGCTACTACCTGGTTACAGGGGCTACTACCTGGTTACAGGGGGGCAACTCATTAGCTACAGGGGCTACTACCTGGCTACAGGGCCCAACCTATTGGCTACAAAGGCTACTACCTGGCTACAGGGGGCAACTTATTGGCTACAGGGGCAACTTATTGGCTACAGGGGCTACTACCTGGCTACAGGGGGCATATTACCTGGCTACAGGGGCTACTACCTGCCTACAGGGGGCAACTTACTGACTACAGGTGGCTACTACCTGGCTACAGGGGCAATTTACTGGCTACAGAGGGCAACTTACTGGCTACAGGGTCCTACTACCTGGATAAAGGGGGCTACTACATGGCTTCAAGGGCAACTACCTGGCTACAGGGAGCAACTTACTGGCTACAAGGGAAAATAACTCCCTGGCTACCAGGGACAACTTACTGGCTACAGGGAGCAACTACCTAGCTACACTGGGCATCTACCTACCTGGCTACAGGGGGCTACTACCTGGCTACAGGGGGCAAATAACTACCTGCAGGGGCCTATATAACTACATAATAGGGATCTATATTTCTACTTATTGGAGGGACCTATATAACTACATATATACTTAATAGGGGACCGAGATACCTACCTATTGGGGGACCTACCTACGTAATGGGTGCTATACACCTACCTAATTGAAGACTGCCTACCTATTTTGGGGGTGTAACTACTGCACTTTTACTGTTTGAGGCACAAGGGGGTAATTATTACCATTTGGGGCATTATAGATAGAGAGTTTGTATAGCGGTAGGAATTGGTAGAGAAGTACTGATAAAGTAAGGAGTCCAAGATGTTTGTTTTGTAAATTCTACAGTGAAGAGTCGTGGCCAGGAAAAGATGCCATAGTGGTCTGGGACAGATGGAAAAAAAAGAGAAAGAGAACAACTCTTCAGAGACGTCTCCTGTAAGTCCCTAGATGAAACTGTACTGTAATCGCTTATATGTCTGCAGAGCCTGTGTAAAACTGGTATCTAGCACTGTAAGGTCACTGTATGCCACTAATATTGGTTGTAGTATAATGGTTTGTATTCAGTAAAGGCATTGTGTATTATTCAGTCACTATATGGTGGTGATATGAGGTCATGGTGTGGTGGTATTCGGTCATTATGTGCTGGTGATATGTTTTTGGCAGTATTAATCAGTCACTATGTGGTGGTGAGGTGATATGTGGTCACGGTGTGGCGGTATTCGGTCATTATGTGCTGGTGATATGTGGTCTTATTAGGACATTATTAGCAGTGTTATTTGGTAACTGTATGACTATTATTTAGTAGTTTTATATGTAGCACATTGTTATAAAGCTTTTTGTATATTTTGGCTTTGGTTGATGGTGATGCACTGTGTCGCATTGTGGCACATTATGTTACGAGGGGGGGGGGGGATTTCTTAACCCCGCCCAGAGTGCAATTTAGCCTAGGAACAGCCCTGCACGTCAACTTCAAGAAAGAAGGGCTTTTCTGGATCAGGATGACTCAAAATTGGAGGAGAAGAAAAGGCAGATTTCAGGCGGTTAAATGCTTCTTCAGCCACTTGGGGCCATAGCTTGGCGTTGCCGTTCTTTTTTAGTAAGAGTCACTATAGGTTCTATCATGGTGTAGAAATGAGGGATTCATTGCTGGTAATAGTTAGCGAAGCCCAGGAAGCGTTGAATGGCCTAAAGCCCCACAGGACGCAGCCAGTGCAGGACGGCAGACAACTTGGCTGGATCCCTTTGGAGACCTGTCGGACACAATATAACCCAGAAATGGCAGACTAGATTGCTCGAAGACACACTTCTCAAGCTTGGCGTAGAATCAATGGGATCACTAGGCCTCAGAACTTGGCAAACATGGACTTATGGGTTTCAAGATCCAGAGAGAAAACCAGGATGTCGGCCAGAGTATACTTACATAGATGTAGGTGGATTCACTGGATCACCACAAGCGATGGTATAAGCCACGCCAGGAAGTGGAGTCTAAGTAGCCCCCAGTATTCACCAGAGCCTGCCGCAAAGTGGGTTGGACTTGCTGTGGCAGGAAACTACGTGACTTGCTTGTGGTGCCAGTTGGAGTGCAGCGTGGTATATAATCGTTAGACAGAGGCGTAGTCGGGGACAGGCAATAAGGTCAGGGAGGGCAGCAGGCAACGTGGTCAGGAAACGGAAGCAGGAATGTACAGTACACAGATAAGGCAAAACTCCCTCCAACACTCTCTCAGGACAACTAAAGCTCACCAATACTCTGGCAGAGAGTGTTGGAGTCAGCAAGATATAGGGTTAGTCAATTAACCAATAACTGACACATTGGCCAAGGAAGTGGGCACACGTGCCGGAACTTGGCCGAGTGGGGGTGGAAAGCAGGAGCACGGCTAGATAAGTATGTGGCTGGGGACAGTGGGGCAGGGCGGGGGTCACTGCATGCTCCATGACGGGAGTTTATTTTTTACCTAAAAAAAACACTGTCTTTTAACCATTTTGAACTCTGTAGCCTTCTGCACTATATATTAAATATCCTGCATTTATGTCACTGCAATTAGAAGAGCTGGGAATACAGAGCTGAAATGCTAATCACTGATATAAAACTACCCACAGCCTAACTGGACAGTGTGAGTCTGAAGCTGACTGTGGCTCTGTGAAATACTATGATGAGAAAACCCCTTTAAATTAATATTTCGTTGCACAACCTTTTGAGACAATCACTGCAAACAAATGATTTCTGTAACTCTAAATAAGACTTCTGCACCTGTTCACAGGTATTTTGACCCCCTCATTGTGAACAAAAAGCTCGATCTGTCTCATGTTTGAAGAGTGCCTTCTCCATACTGCATGTTTCAGCTACTTCAGCAGATGTTCAATAGAATTTAGATCAGAGCTCATGAAAGGCCATTTCTGAACAGTCCAATGCTTTTAATCAACTTATACTTAGTGGCATCACTTAAAAACTGTACTGCCAAAGCAGATGGCAGCCACCTTGACGTACAACTCAAACTTGCTTTCTTTAGCAATGTTCTAGAGGTGCTGAACATATATGAAGAAAGTCAAAGCTATCTGCAGACTTTCTCCATTACAAATTCATGCTTATGACTTTCCACACTGCCCTTCACTGTGCCAAACAAGAATATTTCACCTCCCTTGTCTCAACATGCTTTCTACATCCTCCTCAGGCCTAAATCAAAGGCCCTGGTTACTGACTTATGTGCTGAAAACCTGGCCACATACCTCAAAGAGAAGATTGACAGTATCCGGCAGGACATCATATCTCAGTCTCCAAGTAACATCCATCCTTTCCCCACCCATATGTCCTCTTGTCTGCTCTCAGTACTTGATCCAACAACAGAAGAAGGAGTGTCCAGGCTTCTCTCGTCTTCTCACTCCAGAAACTGATCTAGCTAAAGTTTTAAATGATCTCCTTAGCTAAATCTAAAGGCAACTACTCATTGTTGCTTCTTCTGGATATCTCTGCAGCGTTTGCTGCTATAGATCACCAACTTCTACTGATCATACTCCGCGCCATTGGCATCAAGGACGCCACTCTCTCTTGGTTCTTATCCTACCTCTGTGATCGCTCACGTAGTGTCTCATTTGCAGGTCCTACTTCCTCTGATCTTCCTCTTGCTATTGGGGTTCCTCAGGCATCAATTCTAGGCCCTCTCCTCTTTTCATTCCATACAGCTCCTATTGGACAAACCATCAGCAAATCTGGCTTTCAATACCATCACTACGCTGATGACACTCAATACAACTGTTCCCGTGACATCACTACTGCTCTGCTACATTATGTCTTCTCTCTATCTCAAACTGAATCTGATTAAAACTGAACTTCTTGTCATTAAGTCATCTACTAATGAACCCAAACCTGCTATTTCTGTTTTAGTATGTGGTACTACCATAATTCCTAGGCAGCAGGCCCGCTGTCTTGGGGTCATAGTAGATTCCAATCTGTCCTTCACTCCCTATATTCAATCCCTTGCCCACTCCTGTCATCTGCACCTCAAGAACATCTCCACGATACATCCTTTTCTTACTGTAAAAACAACTCAAACTCTTATTGTTCCTCTTATGTTTTCTCATATTGACTACTGTAACCCCTTGCTTGTTCTTCTGTAAACTTCTGTAAACTCTCCCCTCTCCAACATGTCCTGAATGCTGCTGCCAGGCTCATCTTTCTTTCCAGTTGATGTGACTAGGTGTAAACTTAAACTTTGGAGCTTGTCAATATGCATTTTGGCAAATTCCAGTCTCGTTTTTTATGATTTGCTTTCAACAGTGGTTTCCTCCTAACAAATTGGAAAATAGAGCAGCAGATGGTGCGATCCGAAACTGATGTACCTTAACCTTGAAGTTCACGTCGAATCTCTTTGGAAGTTGCTCTGGGCTCTTGGGTTACCATTTATATTATGCGTCTCTTCTATTTGTCATCAATTTATTGTAATGTTGCACAGCAACTTCCCTGGATGGAATTGCCTGGAAGCAATTCCCTCAATAGACAGGCAGGACAAATGGGACGACAGGGAGAAACAGAGGGCAAACACAGAAGGAGAAGAATGGTCAAATAAGCCGAGGTGAAGCCAAGAGAGTATGAGGTAGAGAATCTAACTGACTGCTCTGATTTACCGTATCTTCGGGGGGTACTTGGGGCGCAGCATTCTCTTTTATTGTCCAATACTCCTCTCTATTTTCAATCAATTCCTTTAAATGATAACACAAAAAAAAGCCCCTAGGAAGTGATAGAATGGTAAACCCAAGTAAATAACTTGGAAGATTATGTCTTTCAATGCTTTGTAGATTATCATATTTAACACTAGTTTCAAAATGAGTATAGCATAAACTACCATACTTTTATTGTAAGGTACAGAGCCTTTGTGGCTTACCTATTTAATAGTGTACTCTAAAGATACTGAGCCTCATTTATCAAATCTGTCTAGCAGTAAAATTGCCTTTGGTGCCCATTACAATCAATCAGAGCTCAGCTTACATTTCTCTTACTGCTCTGGAAAAATGAAAACTGAGCTCTTATTGGTTGCTATGGGCAACAGGGACAGTCTTAGGGTATGTTCACACGGCGTATTGAGGCGCGTGTTTTAGAAGTACGCGCTGGCCAGCATGGGAGGTGACCTCATTCACCTCCATAATCATTGGGAAGAAGTAACATGACACTTCTTTCTCCCAGAGCGAAATACGTGTCGGGGAAGACGGAGGTTAATCATAGCTCTCTATGAGAGCTATGATTACCGTAGTTACAGGCCGTATTTCTGGGCCTATTGCAGCGTAATTACGCCCTGAAATACGGCCTGATAGATGTCAAGTGAACATACCCTTACGCTTAGACAGTTTTCATAAATGAGGGCCATACTATACATTTGCACATTTATCACACTGTTAAAAAGAACCACCTACATCCAGCTGAGAAATATTATTAAACTAGATATAATACAAAGTAAAAGAGCTTTCATGTCATCACTAACATATCCTGCTATATTCATCAAGTCATAAAATATGTAGGCATGTCTTGACCTTAGGAAATATTTTGTCACATTTCTTTACTGAGTCTTTGTTTTGCCAAGTAGAAGGTTAAAATGAATAACATGTTACACTGCAGAATATATTTTTGGCTGACACATAATAACTTAATTGTTGATGCAGCACTGTGCGAGCAAGCGCTGCTGTTTCATATAGTTTTATTATGAAAAGGTCTATTTGTTCTGACAAATCGATCAACCTCCGGGCACGTTTTGCATCACAGAACTGATTTTACATCTCATCAGTTATTTAACCAGATGAGAAAAATGGCAGATATATCTGAATTTCTAAGATATTAGAGGCTTGATTCATGAGAGACTTTGTAAGGTGAGCACTGAAAATAATTGAAATATTGTAATTTTTATCACACTCGTCTGCTAAACTCATCGTTCGTTATCCCGCTGAACAGATGCTCAATTAGAAATACCTAAAAGAGTAGAACATAAAAAGTTAGAATGCGCCATGATGAGAATGCATTTTGAGGGTGATAGAAGGAAACAAAGTGATACATTCAACAAAAGGTTACTTATTTTGCTCATGTCAAATATCTGATGGGTGCTGAATGACAAGGTCAGTTACAGCCTGTGGCTTCATGATTACTGTAATCATTTAGGGTGACATGTCCCAATACGACTGCGCCATTATTTTAGTGTATTTTGCGGCCAAAAAAAAATTTTGATGCCCTATTCTCTATATCAGTGAACGGTAGTACACCAAAACCAGGCGCATTATACGCCAGACACGACATATTTGAATGCATTTAAAAAGATGCATCAAATATGCTAGCGACGATACGATATGCGCCTAGATTTTGTAATCCACCTGAATAGGCACATTTATTTTACTATGCAAGGTATACCAGACTCCAAATTTGTGAAAGGATCGTACTTTCAGGTGCCCTTTACACTGATTTAATGCACTGCAAAACTGATATGCCGTCGTCACTTTTGGGCATGTCGCCCTTAGGGCATGTCCCCACGGCACCAGTTTACGGCCGGTTTTTCAGACGGTTTGCGGTTTTGCAGACTGTCTGAAAACCCAGCCGCAAACTAACATACCGGGCCCCTATGGAAAACCCATGCAGCAGTCCCCACTGCGTGGGTTTTCCGCCCGCCGGTTTTTCAAACCGCCGGCTGCCCAAAAAAACACCAGTTTTTAGACGGAATATGAGCATGTGAATGGGAAGGGGGAGGGCTTTTCTCCGCTCATCGCGGAGAAATGCCGTCCCACCCGCGGCCGTGGGGACGGCACACAAACCGGACAAATACCAGTCGGATTAACCGACCGGTGTTTGTCCTTTGCCATGGGGATGAGCCCTTACTGTCGGGGGCGTAACTAGGGAAGCCTGGGCCCCCACTTCCCTGACCACGAACATTTACCGGGACCTCTTAAGTCATGCAGTTACTAGATAATACAAGGAGTGAACACCTCACCACAGATATCTCCATCATACTGCTACCAAACAAATCCCACTATACCCATATCAACATTATCAAAAACTTTACTACATATAGACCGGATTATGCTGCCAGAACAATACCACAAATTACCACCAAACAGTGACTGAATAATACCCCTACACTATTACTGAATAAAAATCAATATTACTACCATATAGTGGTATACAGGTGTACTACAGACTGTATATTAGCTCCATACAGTGACCATATAGTGGTAGACACAGTGTACACAGACTCTGCAGACATGTAAGTGATTACAGTGCATTTACATCTTGTGACTCACAGGTGACATTTCTCTACCGAGTCGCTGACTTTTCCTTTTGTTCTGCATCCGCTCCAGACTGCCATGATGACTTCTCTCGGCCACTCGTCCCTGCAGATTTGGACACAAATATCTTAGATTCCTCACTTTTTCATCACCTCACTCCCTGCCCCCCACCTCTGTACAAACTTCCCAAGGGTGGGAGGGCAGGTACAGACCATAGCTTAGATGCCCAGTCTTCTAGAGGGGAGGAACATAGGATTCACCCCCTGGATATTGTGTTACAGCTATGGCCTGTACCCCATCGAATCATATAAGCAGGTAGACCCCCATTATATAGGTTGGTAGGCACTAGGTAGGTAGGTTAGTAGACTTGAGGTAGGTAGGTAGTACATAGGCCCCAGGTAGGTAGATCCTAGGTAGTTAGGCATTAGGTGGACCACAGGTATTCTGTAGGTGGGCCCCCAGGTTGCTAGGCTATAGGTGGGGCCCACATAGGTAGACATATAAGTAAATAGGCTATATGTGGACCCGACTAGACAGGCAGGCTTGAGGTAGGCTATAGGGGCCATATAGGTAGGCATGTAGAGTTTAGGTAGCTAGAGGGGGCTAAATAGGTAGACAGGCAGGTTTTAGGTAGCTATAGGGAGCCTTACAGATAGACACAGGTTAGGTGGGCTATAGTATATAGGTAGGCAGGGTTTATGTAGCTATAGGGGCCCCATATACAGAACAGACCAAAAGTTTGGATACACCTTCTCATTCCAACAGTTTTCTGTATTTTCATGACTATAAAAATTGTAGATTCACACTGAAGGCATCAAAACTATGAATTAACACATGTGGAATTATATACTTAACCAAAAAGTGTGAAACAGCTGAAAATATGTCTTATATTCTAGGTTCTTCAAAATAGTCACCTTTTGCTTTGATTACTGCTTTGCACACTCTTGGCATTCTCTTGATGAGCTTCAAGAGGTAGTCACCTGAAATGGTCTTCCAACAGTCCTGAAGGAGTTCCTAGAGATGCTTAGCACTTGTTGGCCCTTTGGCCTTCACTCTGTTGTCAAGCTCACCCCAAACCATCTCGATTGGGTTCAGGCCTGGTGACTGTGGAGGCCAGGTCATCTCATCACCTCTTCACTCTCCTTCTTGGTCAAATAGCCCTTACACAGTCTGGGGGTGTGTTTGGGGTCATTATCCTGTTGAAAAATAAATGATGGTCCAACTAAATGCAAACCGGATGGAATAGCATGCCGCTGCAAGATGCTGTGGTAACCATGCTGGTTCAGTATTTCTTCAATTTTGAATAAATCCCAAACAGTGTCACCAGCAAAGAACCCCCACACCATCACACCTCCTCCTCCATGCTTCATGGTGGGAACCAGGCATGTAGAGTCCATTTGTTCACCTTTTGTGCGTCGCACAAAGACAAAGTGGTTGGAACCAAAGATCTCAAATTTGGGCTCATCGGACCAAAGCATAGATTTCCACTGGTCGAATGTCCATTCCTTGTGTTCTTTAGCCCAAACAAGTCTCTTCTGCTTGTTGCCTGTCCTTAGCAGTGGTTTCCTAGCAGCTATTTTACCATTAAGGCCTGCTGCACACATTCTCCACTTAACAGTTGTTGTAGAGATGTGTCTGCTGCTAGAACTCTGTGTGGCATTGACCTGGTCTCTAATCTGAGCTGCTGTTAACCTGAGATTTCTGAGGGTGGGGACTTGGATGAACTTATCCTCCGCAACAGAGGTGACTATTGGTCTTCCTTTCCTGGGGCGGTCATCATGTGAGCAAGTTTCTTTGTAGCGATTGATGGTTTTTGCCACTGCACTTGAGGACACTTTCAAAGTTTCCCCAATTTTTCGGACTGACTGACCTTCATTTCTTAAAGTAATGAGGCCACTCGTTTTTCTTTACTTAGCTGCTTTTTTCTTGCCATAATAGAAATTCTAACAGTCCATTCAGTAGGACTATCAGCTGTGTATCCACCTGACTTCTGAACGACACAACTGATGGTCCCAACCCCATTTATAAGACAAGAAATCCCACTTATTAAACCTGACAGGGCACACATGTGAAGTGAAAACCATTTCAGGTGACTACCCCTTGAAGCTCATCAAGAGAATGCCAAGAGTGTGCAAAGCAGTAATAAATAAAGGTGGCTACTTTGAAGAACCTAGAGTATAAGAAATATTTTCAGTTGTTTCACACTTTTTTGTTAAAAATATAATTCCACATGTGTTAATTCATAGTTTAGATGCCTTCAGTGTGAATCTACAATTTTTATAGTCATGAAAATACAGAAAACTTTTGGTATGTACTGTAAGTAGACAGGCAGGCTTCTGGGGGCTATATAGATAGGCAAGCTTTAGGGAGGCTATAGGGGCTATACAAGCAGGCTTTAGGGGGGCTATATAGGCAGGCTTAGGGGTGGTATATAGGCAGGCAGGGGGGCTATATAGGCAGGCAGGGGGGCTATACAGGTAGGCTTAGGGGGATATATAGGCAGGCAGGAAGGGGGCTATATAGGTAGGCTGAGGGGGATAAATAGGCAGGCAGAGGGGCTATAGAGGTAGGCTTAGGGGGATATATAGGCAGGCAGGGGGGCTATATAGGCAGGGGTATATAGGCAGGCTTCAGGGGGGACTATATAGGCAGACTGGGGTATATAGGCAGGCTTAAGGGGGGACTATATAGGCAGGCTTCAGGGGGTCTATATAGGTAGGCTGGGGTATATAGGCAGGTTTCAGGGGGGACTATATAGGCAGGCTGGGGTATATAGGCAGGCTGGTGTATGTAGGTAGGCTGGGGGTATATAGGCAGGCTGGAGTATATAGGCAGGCAGGGGTATATAGGCAGGCAGGGGTATATAGGCAGGCTGGGGGTATATAGGCTGGGGTATATAGGCAGGCAGGAGTATATAGGTAGGCTGGGAGTATATAGGCAGGCTGGGGTATATAGGTAGGCAGGGGCATATAGACAGGCTGAGATATATAGGCAGGCTGTGGTATATAGGCAGGCAGGGGTGTATAAGTAGGCTGGGGGATATATAGGCAGGCTGGGGTATATAGGCAGGCTGGGGTATATAGGTAGGCTGGGGGTATATAGGCAGGCTGGGGTATATAGGTAGGCTGGGGATATATAGGCAGGCTGTGGTATATAGGCAGGCTGGGGTATATAGGCAGGCTGAGGTATATAGACAGGCTGGTGGGATATGCAGGCAGGCTGGGATATATAGGTAGGCTGGGAGTATATAGGCAGGCTGGGGTATATAGGCAGGCAGGAATATATAGGCAGGCTGGGGGTATATAGGCAGGCTGGGATAAATAGGCAGGCTGGGGCATATACAGTAGGCAGGCTGGGATATATAGTCAGGCTGGGGTATATAGGCAGGCTGGGGTATATAGGCAGGCTGGGGTATAAAGGCAGGCTGAGATATATAGACAGGCTGGTGGGATATGCAGGCAGGCTGGGATATATAGGTAGGCTGTGAGTATATAGGCAGGCTGGGGTATATAGGCAGGCAGGAGTATATAGGTAGGCTGGGAGTATATAGGCAGGCTGGGGTATATAGGTAGTCAGGGGCATATAGGCAGGCTGGGATATATAGGCAGGCTGGGGTATATAGGCAGGCAGGGGTGTATAAGTAGGCTGGGGGTATATAGGCAGGCTAGGGGTATATAGGTAGGCTGGGGGTATATAGGCAGGCTGGGGTATATAGGCAGGCTGGGGATATATAGGCAGGCTGGGGTATATAGGCAGGCTGGGGTATATAGGCAGGCTGGGGCAGAAAGGTTAGTGTGCTATACAGGCAGGCTGGGGTATAAAGGCAGGCTGAGGTATATAGACAGGCTGGTGGGATATGCAGGCAGGCTGAGATATATAGGTAGGCTGGGAGTATATAGGCGGGCTGGGGTATATAGGCAGGCAGGAGTATATAGGCAGGCTGGGGGTATATAGGCAGGCTGGGATAAATAGGCAGG
Organism: Phyllomedusa bahiana; assembly: GCA_025379985.1. Taxonomy (NCBI): domain Eukaryota; kingdom Metazoa; phylum Chordata; class Amphibia; order Anura; family Hylidae; genus Phyllomedusa; species Phyllomedusa bahiana. Next base: position 12,562 of record JAODAL010034697.1, on the reverse strand, counting down.
CAGGGGCATATACAGTAGGCAGGCTGGGATATATTGTCAGGCTGGGGTATATAGGCAGGCTGGGGTATATAGGCAGACTGGGGTATATAGGCAGGCTGGGGGTATATAGGCAGGCTGTGGGAATATAGGTAGGCTGGGGTATATAGGCAGGCTGTGGTATATAGGCAGGCTGGGGTATATAGGCAGACTGATGGGCTATACAGGCAGGCTGGGTGTATATAGGCAGGCTGGGGTATATAGGCAGGCTGGGGTATATAGGCAGGCTGGGGTATATAGGCAGGCAGGGGTGTATAGGAAGGCTGGAGGTATATAGGCAGGCTGGGGTATATAGGCAGGCTGGGGTATATAGGAAGGCTGGGGATAAATTGGAACGCGTGGTATATAGGGAGGCTGGGGGTATATAGGCAGGCTGGGGGTATATAGGCAGGCTGGGGTATATAGGAAGGCTGGGGGGATATAGGCAGGCTGGGGTATATAGGAAGGCTGGGGGTGTATAGGCAGGCTGGGGTATATAGGAAGGCTGGGGGTATATAGGCAGGCAGGGCAGGTAAAATAAGAAATCACTTACTTACCTTGGTCCACGCTCCTCCGATGCGCCGCGCTCCAGCCGCTGTGGTCAGCACAGGCAGCGTGATTGTGTGACGTAATCTCGCCGCCCACGTGATCACTGAGAGCCGGCGCCTGCTTTCAGGAAGAGTAGCAGAGCCAAGTGCCAGATGCGCTCCACTCTGCTACCACGGGCAGCACTGTCTCTGAACGCTCAGGCCAGAGGGACTGGGCGTTCAAAGGCGGGATGCGCTGGGCCCCTCAGCTTCACGCCCGCTGCATTGAACTGTTAAGTTCACTGCCGGCGGGCCCAGGAGCAGCATTACCGGGGCAGCAGACGTGATACCAGCTTCCCCGGGGACCCTAAACGTCCGGGTCCCGTGGCAGCTGCTACGTCTGCTACCCCGGGAGTTACGCCCCTGCTTACTGCATGTATGGTCATCCATATAATTCATAATACAAAAAGATTTCAACATAATACTAAAAGGTTTCAGGAAAAAAGTTTTTAGAACAACATTCTCAAAGAGATGAATTACTGATATCCAGGGGATAAACTGTAAGAAAAAAAGTTTTATGGAAAGAATATTAAAAGATTAAATGTATGCAAATTTTTAAATAGTATAAGAAGTGTAACTAGCATTCATAGAGCCCCACAACAAAATGAGATGCGTCCCACCACCTAATGACAACAAACTGAAACAGCCAACTAAAGTAGCAATAATTTAAAATAGAAATAATGGTGCCGTATATCAGAGAACCCACAAACCAGAAACAACCAGCTCATTAATCATTGCAAAACAGGATATTCTTTGTAAATTTGAATGCCCCCCAAACCACCTTATGACAGGTAATTGAAATCGCAACAAAAGTAGCAATAATTAAATGTATAAATAATATAATATATCAGAAAACCAACAAAATAGTCAAAGGCAAGCAACCTGTTAATCGCCACAAAAAGAATACTCTTATTGATGCTCAGTGGGCTCCCTAAACCTTTGATCCTTTGATCCCAATAGCAACTGGTGTACCTAACCACACCACCTCATCACCTTGAATGGGCCAGGGCGAATCTTCTGGAAGGGACCAGGGGCCTGGGGGTTTTTTCGTGATGAAAGTAAATTTCACTTGACAGAAATTATGGCCGCTAACGATGCTGGAGATGTCAAGGAGAGTGATATGTATCAGCCACTGTTGTCACCAGAGGAGACTTTGTTAGTGTTAGTGGTACAGTATGGGCAGGTGTTTTTAGTCAAGACAGAACTGCCCTATACTTTGTGAATGGTACAGTGACAAGGTTATGCTACTTAAATAACGTCATTAATGCAGTAATTGGCCTCTGCAAACAACACAGGTCAATTTATCTTCCATGGAGAAATGCCAGCTTTAAATTTTTTGCTCATAGGGATGGCTTTGGAGACTGGGGTACCCAAATGGAAAGGGTTCTTTTTCTTTTTCCAGACCTGAAACTACTTAGAGTCACCAAAAAACTCGAAACGCTGTACCCCTAAACCCCAAAATGACCTGAGGGGCGCCCTTCAAGAAGAGTGGGGCCATGCCTCAACAGTAATTACTGACCTATGAACAGCAGGTGCGTTTATGTAAAATTTTAGTCAAGGCAACGGGACATGTAATTAAGACTTTGACATTTGATGGGTATACCCTCCAATTTGGCTTTTGTTTCTTAAAATTTAAAGTTTGAGATGAGAAAACAAATTGCTTCTACAACTTAAAGGGCCACTTTCAGGAAAAAAAATATCACTGTATCATGAAATTATTATGTTTTCCATAAATTTCACCTGAAAGCCACATATCCCTAACTATTTGTAAGTAGTGTATTTGTTGTAATAACATACAAAGTATTAGTTGAGGCAGTTTGTAACAAATGTGCTTTCATAATGAAGGGACCCACTTTTTAAAATTAAAATTTTCTCTTGCATTTAATGAACCACACAAGTTTAGTAACATAAACACTGGGAAGTTTGGACTTCCGTGAAATTTTTATCCTTTTTTTATAAAATGGGGGTATAATTTTTGGCCGCTTTATAAAACCCATCAAATAATAACAAAAACTCTTTTGAAGCTTTTTGATAATGTGTCATTTCATTTTGTTTTATAGTAAGAAAAGATAACATATACAGGAAATGTACAGTGCAGACATGATATGAACCAAGCCATTGCTGAAGATATTATTATTATTATATATTATTTATTTTTGAGCATCTTTTATTCCAGGGAGCTGTAAAAGCCAAGGGGTTCAGGTATATAATATAAGACAAATGCACTAACACTAAGTAACACACTGATATGGAAGGAGAGAGGAAACTGTCCTCGACAGCTTACAATCTACAATGAAAGGGGAGAAAAGGGAGGGACGATTTATTTATTATTGTGATGTCGCAGGTTATTTAAATTTATACATATATAATAATTAGAGATGGGTGAATTTTTTGAAAATTTGGTTCGCCAGATTCGCCGAATTTTCCGCCAAAAAATCGCTTCCACCCGAATTTATTTGTGATGAATCGCGTTCAAAAACAGCTATTGTGGCTGGGACGCCTTATGGTGTTGTAGAACATGGCCAGCTCAATATGCATAGTTTTCAGGTTTTGGTCTTGACACAATGCTGTGTTTTTGTATGACAGCTGCCCTCTTAGAATCCTTCCCACTTCCCCCTTTTCTGGGGAAATTTAAAGGGGGAAAATGACCAAATAATGAAGTTGGAAGCAAACCGGACAAACTAAATTTCACGCCCCTGGAAAGAACCACGAGGGCCAAGATCTTTTCATAGCGCAAAAGACACTCCTTTTACCCATCATTAAAGATCCCCAGTTTATATAAACCTTTTCTATTAAACACTTAAAAAGTAGACCCCCCCCACACCCCGAAAAAAAATGGAGGGTGTCCAGTAATTTTGATTGACGTCACTATCATTTTTCCCTTTTCCTTTTCCCTCAATGTCTGCTTTCAATGTCAAAAACCATCATATTGCTAAAGAAAAAAAAAACAGGGGTTGATCCAAAACAGAGATGAAACCCTTAATGGGGATATTTTCATGTCTTTGTTTCTTATCCCCATGCTTTTTGGGTTTCCTAATCTCAGACAATCCGATGCAAACAAAGACCCGTCATCGGGCTTCAATCATTTGTTTGTCCTTTTCATTCCCTTTGACGATTTAAAAAAAGGGGGAAAAAAAAAGAAAGTGGCAATGTATGATTGTGCCGAAACACCCCCCTCTTTTTGGGTTCTGGTCGCCGCCATGGCCATACGACGTAAACCAGGTTTTTTGACTTAATACATGTTTTTTATCACAGTGTGAAAATTGGGTTTTTATTGTGCGGTGCTAAATTTATTCCTGGCCAATCCCCCTTGGCCAGGAATCTCACACACCTTGGTTTAATTTTTTTCCTTCTTTAGTGACACCTTCTTCTCCTACCTGGTTTTTGTTTCCCTTTCCCCATGCCTCAGTTCTACCTTTTCATCTTTCCTATATAAGGACTTCTTCCTTCCTGCCCTTTCCTGCTATTTTTTTGGGTCATTGCCCTGTAGTTGCCCCTCTCTTCTTTTATTTCGATTTACTCTGACCTTTCTTGGGGTTCTGGGTTTCTCTCTCCTCAAAATTCCTGTCCTTTTTCCTGTAATTTGCCCCTTTGGACCGCCCCCGGGTTTTCCTCTTTGTTTAGTCTCTGACCCGCGCCTGTACTTTGTGACTTTGGGCCGCCCCCTACGTTTATTATTCTGTGTTCGTTTGCCCGTCTGTGTCGCACCTATAAAAGGTGCAGCCATCAGTTTTCCCGGTTGGGGCCAGGCCTTTTAAAGGAGTGGGGTTTCCCAAAAAAAGGAGAACAGAGGCTGGGCCCAAAAGTGCGGGCCTCATTTTTTCTTTTTCTTTGTGTGCGTCCCTGCCCAAAAATAGCAGGCCCATACCCCAGTCAACCCCCCCGGGGGTTACAACATGAGCCCCGGGATTTGGTCAGTCACTAAATTAGTGTTGAGGGGAATTTTTTACGACAAAGTTGAAATCGGCACGTTTTTTTAGTGATGGGTTTTTTTTAGATCTTGCGATAATTTAGGTTACAATTTTGCATCATCTTTTAAAGGGATCGCGCCTTTTTCGCCGTTTCCCTGTAATTTTGGGGGGCCAGAAAACCCCAGAGAACAGAATAGAGCAGGGGAGATGTGTTTTCGACTTCATGACTGGGAGGTGAAAATGGTTGCGTTTTTGGTTTGGGGAAAAAACTCATGACCCCCGTTTTAAAGAACAGCTTTTCCCGTTAAAGCCCCCAGTGTCTCTCGCGTCTCAGGCAGAAGGGACGTGCGCCTGCTTGGGGCCCCAAACACTCAGCAAAATTTATTATATTTATTCACATTGAAACCTCTCCTATTAGTTTTGATCTTTAAAATTTTATTAAAATTTAGTTTGGGGAAGGTTTTATATGGGTTTGGGTAGGGGAATTTTAAAAAAGGCATCTACTGCGAAAAAGTCCGGAGGGGATTTGGAGGGGGGGCCCCCTTTGGGCGAACACAGAAAAGTCTTTAAAGAATAAGGGAAATAAAGTTCACCCAAAGGGGGTGGGGAAATTTGCTTTTTCTTTTTTAATTAACAGTTTTCATTGAAATTTTTCCGGATTTGGGCAGCCTGAATTATAGGATACACATCTTTTCTAGAAAACTGCGGGTTTCCTTTGTTGGTGAAAAAAACCCACTTTTATTATCAGTATAACATTTCAGATGGGGTTTCAATTTTTAAATTTTTCCCATTCCACCTTTGTTGGGAAAATCCCCTTTTAAAATTAAATTAGAATCCAGCAAGTCAGCACAGGTTGATAGGTTCCCAAAAAAACCTGTTAATATCCGAAAAAATTTCAGCTTGTGTTTTTTGACTTTGGCGCATACAGCTTTGTTCATTGAGGCACCTTCATTAAATGTGAAAACTTCAATTTTTTAGCACCACAGGGGGAAATTTATAGGTGCCAAAAAAATAAACCCTTTTATTACCAATAAAATTTCCGATAGTGTTTTTTTTTTTTTTATTTGGCGCAGGGCCCCGGGTTTGTTGATAGATCTACTTTGGGGAGTTATATTTGAATCCCCCGCAATTTTGTTTTTATTAGAGGGGTTTTAGAATAAACTGTGATTTTTTCCCTCTTTTTTAAAAAAGAACTTTCCCAAAAAACCTTTCCCTACCTCTCAAATTTTTATTTCTGACATGGAGCGAAATTCAGGGGGTAAGGGAAAAAAAAAAGGGTTTGGGAAGGGCCCGGAAGGTTTAGGTACGAGAGAAAAGGGGGTTTCCCTTTCCCGTTTCGGCCACAACCCGCATGCCACGGTTTATCAGGTTTTCAGGGGGCCGTAAACCTTCATCGCTGGGTCAGGGCCCTGTGAATTCAGTAAAAAAACAGCGTCGCCAATCTGTCCTTTAGTGGTTAAGCAACCTGAAACCAGCAGTCTTTCCTTTCCCCATCCCCCCAAATCACGGCCCCCAAAAGTCGTCATTTAGCATCACCAAACATCCGTCCCAAAAATGAAGCAAGGGCCCCAAAAGTCAACTCCTTTTACCCCCCACCCGTGGATAAAAACCATTTTCTGAAGACCCCCCTTTTATGGCCCAAAAAGCGGTTTGGGGTCAGAAGGCATGTTAAAAGATCAAGAGGCCAAAGAGGATGATTTTCTCTGCTCTGACACCCATTTACTGATCCCATCAGAGGAGGAGAAGGAAGCCGGTCAATCGCAAAAAATCCGGGGGTGGGCAACGCCTTGCATCCCTCTTGCTTGTAGCCCGCAGCCCTGGGATGCAGAATGTCAGGACGACAAAGTCACCTGTGTTGATGATGATGATGACGACATTGCGGATCCAACGTGGTCTTTTCAGCAGAATTTGCTTGCGAGCGCTTCATCATGGACAAGGAGGAAGACGATGGGTAGTGTCAGAAACGGTTTCCGCCTAAAAAAGGGAGAGGGCGGTCGCAAAATTCCGCTGATAAGATTACCGCCAGCCACGGTCAGCGCAAACCCCGCTCCTCGCTTATCGCCGTCAAAAAGGTCCAGGACCCTCTCAACGTGCCTTTTTTGACCAGCCTCTGATTCACCCACGATGTCATATGCCGCTTTGCCGAAAGCTTAGAGAGGCAGAACCTAGGTGGTTAACCACCACCAACATGTCCCCATCACATGCAGCGAATGCATGAGTTGAAATGGAGGCAACACTGGGCCCAAAAAAGGCCAGACCGACGCCGGGCCTCCAACCACTGTCACACCCTCTGTCTCCTCCTCCTCCGCCACCACCAAGCGTTCCTCAGCTGCCCATGTCTCTCAGAGTCATGATCAGGGATCAGCCTCCGCTTCAGCCTCCACCGTCGCCCGAGTACCACCAGCACCACCAGAGACCCCCCTACCCCTTTCTCCTTCCGCCAGTTTTTACGACCTGCACGCCGTACAGCGGCCAGTCTTTGCAGCCAGCCCTTTTGTCTTCCAGGTTTGGGAGCAGAAGAAAAAACTTTAAAACCCCAAAACCATCCCAAAGCCAAAAACCTGAATGTCGGCAAATTTCCAGGCTTTTGGCCTTGGAAATGTTGCCTTTCCATCTGGTGGACACAAATGGGTTCCCGCCACGTCATGGCCCTTGCCTGCCCTCAAAAACCAGATGCGAGCAGTCATTTCTTTCCAGAAAAGCCGCCCTGTCCGGGCCACCCACGTTCATTAAAATTTTCAAGGCTTGTCTCCCTTTTTGGCCGGAAAAAGTCCATTACCACCGACACATGGACTAGTAACCACGGCCCAACCCGCTATATCTTTGACAGTCACTGGTGAGGGGGGGGAGTCCCGGGGTGACGGTGGTTCTACCCGGCGCACGCTTTCAAACCGAAGGAAAAGGTGCAGGGTTTTTTCCCCCCCAAGGCCTCTGTTGGATCATCCCCAAAGAAACCGGGGCCGGTTTTTAAAATTTTAAACTGTCTTGGAGACCGTCACACACGGGTCGGAGTGTGGCGGCCTCCCAACGAGACCGGGCGGCGGTGACAAAAAACCTTGTCCCGGGGCAAGGGGTGTGCGATAAACGGGCGAAATCGCGGCCGCCCTTAAAAGGTAGGCTGGAGCACATCCCTTCCCGGGAAATGTCATAACCTTTTTTGCCCAAAAATTTTTCAAAAGCTACCGGGGTCGGACTGCCTGCGAGGAAGGCTCGAATTTAAAAGTTTGCATTTCCGCCATTCGCACCCTGCTTGCCCCGCCGGGCGGTTGCAGCGTCACTGGGCCCCCCCCCGTCAACCGCTCATGTTGATGTGGCAACACTGGAATTCCCACCCCCACATCCCAGCGATTGGGCGCAGGCAATGCCATTACCAGTCGAAGGACACATGGCCACAACAGCGGTGGGACCTCGGGGTTTTGGGCCACCGAGATGGAGGCAGGTGAAAGAGTTTTGCACCACCCTTTCCATTTTTTGAAGAACCACAAAAGGTCAGTGCGGACAAGCCCTTGTCAGCATGAGATTGGGTGATCTTTGTTTTTGGAACGTCGTTTTACACTCTGAAAAAAACAGTTCCCCCCCAGCGCGGGGAGGAGACGGACACAGATGTGGACAAGGAGCCTTTCTCTCGTCAAAATCCACAAGGCCGACAATTTTTACAATTTTATCGGTTTTTATTTTGGCATGGTTTTGGGGTCCCCGCTATGCAAGTGGGCACAGCTCTCAGGGTGCATCATCCCCGGGAAGTCGGGGGTGTATTAACTGTGCCAGAGGCAGCGGAGGGGAGTAGGAGGGGGGGAGGAGGGGGTATTCCAACACCCAGTTACCGGCCCTCCTTGGGAAAGGGGTTGGCGCGAATTTTAGGCGGAGGAGGAAAATGAGGAAGATCATTTGTAGTGCCTCTACCCAGAGCTTTTGGGGAAAACAAGGGTCCCCTCTCACTGAGTGCTTGGAGCTCCATTTCCCCCCAAAATGATCCCACAAAGGCCACAAAATAAACAAAAAGGGACTGGTGGCCCCCCTCCTGGTCCCCGGTACAAAACAAAACCAGCACTTTCCTTCCACCCCCCCAAAAAAGAAGTAAAAGCGGAAATGGAGACCTTGCTGATTGATCAACTGGGGAAAATCTGTTGGTCTGCTTCAGTTTCCCCCAAATGTCACGGTGGAACAACATCGCGAGTGACAGCGTGAGTTCAAGAGGTACGCAGCGCAGGCAAGGGGCAAACCCAAGGGAACCCGGCAATTTTGTTTACCACCCCCCACCAACCATGCAATCAGGGCACAATCCAAAAAACAGAGATCACTTAAGCATGGGGGCACGACTATCTGCGTCTCAAAAACCGATTTTTTGCATGTGTTCCCGGGCCCAATAGACTTTTGGGTATCCAAAATGGGGCGAATGGCCCGAGCTGGCTTTGCACGCCCTAGAGGTGTTTCCTCCCAGCACCAGGCATATTAGCGGGCCTTCAGCACGTTGAGGAGTCCTTCCCGACAAACGACCCGGGGTTTTCCCCAATAAGTGGATCTTTTTACTTTCATCAAGATGAAACAGGCAGGATCTCTGATGATGTTGTGCCCCCAATTGCCGAGGTACCGATTAGTTGCCGTTCTACTTCACATTCCTTTCAAACAGAAATGGTCCTCTTGAAAACTTTTTTTTAAAATGATAATTTCTTACTGCAATTTTTATTCTCTTTTCCCAACAGTTCATTTTGCTGGTTTTGCTGTGAGGAGACTGAAAAGACACCAAGGTTTTCATGATAACACCGTATTCCATTTACTTTACTTTATCTTAAAAATTTTCGCATTGCAATGGCTTTGAGGTCATGTTGCTGTGAGAATACAGCTATAATTATGGTCCTTTGAACAAAAATGTGGCCCTTTTTAAATGGCATTTCTCCCTCACAATTTTTAATAGTGGCTGAGAAGTCATATTTAAATTTTTTGGGTCATGTAGCTGTGAGATACAGCAATAATCATGGTCCTTGGAACAGAAAATGTGGCTTTTAAGTGGCATTTCTCCCTCACAATTTTTAATAGTGGCTGAGAAGTCATTTATAATTTTTTGGGGTCATGTAGCTGTGAGATACAGCAATAATCATGGTCCTTTGAACAGAAATGTGGCTTCTAAGTAGCATTTCCCTCACAATTTTTAACAGTGGCTGAGAAAGTCATTTTTATAATTTTTGGGTCATGCTGCTTTGAAATGCAGCAATACTACAGGTCCTATTATTAAAAAAATGTTGTTTCTAACAGACATTGTTCTTCACAATTGTCCAATAGTGGCTCAAGGTCATGCTTTGAAATTTTTGGGGCATTTGCTTTGAAATGCAGCTATACTACAGGTCCTAATTATAAAAAAAATGTTTTTCTAACAGACATTGTTCTTCACAATTGTCCAAAGTGGCTCAAGGGTCATGCTTTGAATTTTTGGGGCATTTTGCTTTGAAATGCAGTTATACTACAGGTCCTATTATAAAAAAAAAAATGTTGTTTCTAACAGACATTTGTTCTTCACAATTGTCAAGAGTGGCTCAAGGGTGATGGTGCTGTCAGAAACAGGAATAGGTAGGACACTGTTAATGGACACATATTGCAAAATGACTTGTTTTTGCAAGATCTTTAACATAGCTATCAATCCCTGTATTGAGACAACCCATTTAATACAATTAAAAAAGAAACAAAGACATGGTGGGATTCCATCCTATTTTAAAAATGTGTTTTCTAGAATTAAACTACTAAAAAACTTGCATGTACAAAATAGCTGGTAAAAAAATTCCTCTGAATTGTACAAGGGAGATACAGGAAAACTTGACCAGATGTAGGTTATTCAGAGGACATGGAGTATGGAGCACGGACAGTGAACAAAGGGACAGAGACAATTTCCTCCAGCACGTTGAGTAAAAGAGAAAAAGAAAGCCCAAAAAAAAAGGGCCCTTTTGGGGGGGAACAGGAGCGTCAACCACCCGTATTTCCAAGTGAACTCAATTGGTCCCCACTCATACGGGGGGCAACGCTACCCCGGGCTTGACTGTGGGACTGAGGGGAAAGCTGGAGTTCTCAACTTTCCACTTCCCCCACCTTTCTTCAAACACGACGTTTTTCCCTTTCTGCGTTTATCAGGGGGATTTTTAAACCCGCGTGTTAATAATGACGGACGCCAAACCTGGGCTCTCACCCCAACCCCCTTTAACCCGGCCGGGTCAAGCTGGGGGCACAGGACAGGTTTAGTCCCCCGTCCGTTCAACTAAAATGGTGGTGAAAAACTCCTTTTTTTTCCCGGGACTTTTTTAAAACTGGGGTCATCCAGGTTTTGGGGGTCATGCTGTGGCCCAGGACGGGAAAGTCAAAGTCCATGAACTAAAAAGGTGGGGTTTAAAACTTCCCTTTTTTCCGGGACTTTTTAATTTTGGGGGCCTGCAGGTTTGGGGTCATGCGTGGCCCCGGACAGGGAAAAGTCAAAGGGCCAGTTTCAAGAAAAAAAATGGTTCAAATAATTTCTGCCTTTTTGGGATTTTTAATTTGTGGGTGATGCAAAGGGTTTTTAAGGGGCATGCCCGTGGTAACAAGGGCAGGGATATTTTAATGGTGTGTGGGCTTTTTTTTTTGTGGGTTTTATTTGCCTAAGTTTGTGCCTAAATTTTAGAGGTTAACCCTTTTACGGTTTTTGGCTGTTAATTCCCTTCTCCAGCCCTGTTTTTGGGTTTTAAAATGAAAGGGGTGTTGTCTCCCATAGATTTAATGGTCAAACGCCTAATCGACTGCTCACTATCGAAAAACCTTATCGATGGTGGCCGACTATCGACTATCGCCCGATGTCGATAGCCATCGTAATCGCTCAACACTAGTCACTGACAGACTAGAGGAGTTGACAACCCAATTCCAGGGCATGGCGGGACTTATAAATTAAATCTCACAGTTTTTGGACGCCAAAACAACCTCAGTACCTGGACTTGCCGCTCCGTCTGTTCCATATCTGCCCCTGCGTTTGTGAATCCCAGCGTCCGTTACAAATCTAAGATGCTTCTACTGAATCGCTTTGATGGAAATCACGACAGGTTCCGAATCTTCAGGGAATCCTGTCACCTGTTTTTTCGCTTTAACTACTTTCCCACTGAGGCGGAAAAGGTAGCAGTTGTAGTGTCTCTCCTCCAGGGCCCAGCTCAGGATTGGGCACTAGCTATACCCCCTGAAGCCCCGGAGTGGAGTTCAATTAACAGATTTTTTCAGGCTTTAGGCCATGTCTATGATAATCCTAACCGTGTGGCATGGGCAGAAACTCATCTGCTATCTATTCAGCAAGGCCGCCGTTCGGCCGAAGAATATTGTTCTGCGTTCCGTCAATGGTGTACTATGACCGGGTGGTCTGACCAACCCCTTAAAACCCTCTTCAGACAAGGGCTGTCTGATGCAGTAAAAGATGCTATGGTCAGCCATCCAACCCCTGAGACCCTAAATGACTTTATGACTCTAGCTGTGACTATTGACAGAAGACTGAGGGAGAGATGCAGGGAAAAAAAAGGGGAGTCGACTTTTCAATTCAAGTCAGATTTTTCTGTAAAACTTCCTCCTACCTTCTCTGAAAATTCTCCTCTTCTATCCTCATCACCTTCTCCTGAAGAAGAACCAATGGTGTTGGATTTTACATCTGCTGCCACCAGGAGGAGACATCGGCTGGAGAATGCCTTGTGCTTTTATTGCGGTAAACCTGGCCATTTTCAGAGAGACTGTCCGACTAGACCCAAGTCACCTCAAGGAAACGCCAAACACCTGAGTAATTTCCAGGAAGGTAACTCAGGTATACAGGTACCTCCTAACTCTGGTAATAAGTTTTTTTTGCCTGTAACCTTGGTCTCTAATTTTAAGAATTTTTCTTGTCAAGCTATGATCGACTGCTGCTAGTTTCATCAGTATGGTTGTTGTCCAGGCCTTGGGTTTGGAACTAGTTCCATTGAGTGCTCCCTTTTTTGTTTTAGGGGTATATTTCCCCCCCAATTGGGGGAAAAAAAAAAGTTTTGTCGCTGGATCACTTTGAATGTTGGGTTGACGGGT
>JAODAL010034696.1:0-43923 GCA_025379985.1 Phyllomedusa bahiana | reverse complement strand
ATAAATCTTTTCCTTATGTTCTGCGAGTCCATTCATACGTTATGCACTTGTTGGGGGGTTGCCCAATAATTACACAACTACATTACAGTTGAGGGGTGTTTAATACGAGGTTTGGCCCAGTTGTTTTAATGTGAAATTTTTCCCACCCTTTCCAATCTTTGGGGCATTCAGTCTGTTCCCAGGAAATTAAAACACCAACTTCGGAATCTTTGATATTTTTGGAAATTTTTTTCCTGATGTATAGTGTATTAGGTGTGTGGAATGCTTTTAAAGAAAATTTGTATATATATATATATATATTTTTTTGTGTGGTATGTATTTTAAAATAAAAATATATTTAAAATTTTTATATTTATTTTTTTTTCCTTCTTTCTTTTTTTATTTATTCATGTCAAAGCACATTTATCCTAAATGAAGTGTTTTTTTTTTTTTTTTTTTGGTTTGTTTTTTACATACATAGGGTTGTACAAATCTGATAGAAACAGAACCAAAAACCCTTTTTTATTGTCCCTTTTAACTTCAAAAACCCTCTTAAACGAGGCCTGGTAACACTTTTTCAGGAGACCTTCAATAAAAAATTTTTAAAAGTTTAAAGTCGTGATTGACACTCCTTTTTCTTTTCTCCATTCAAAATATAAATGCTAAAAAAAAGTTCAAAATGCACCTTTATTCCCCCAATGATAGACCCAAAAAAATCCAGCAGGCAATTGGCTGCATCCATCACATAACCTTTTTTTTTTAAATGAATTCTTGTTTTTTTTAAATAATGTTTTTTGTTTTTTTTGTTTTTTTGGGGTTTTTTTTCCCCTTTTTATAAAAATTTTCTTCTTGTAATATTTTTAAAAATGGTATGGTATTTCCATGTGATTAAATTTTATAAATGGATCATACAAAATCTATTTTTCTTTTTTTATCAAATTTTTTTAAACTTTTACCTGATTGTTCCCTTTTAAATTTGACCCTTTTTGACATGTCAGACCTGGGGTTTTTTGATTTAACCCCCTGGTTTTAGCACTTTGTGTTGGAACTGAGGAAGTGTGGTCTACACACGAAACACATTCCCCTTGCTATTTTTAATAAATCTTCAACTAAAAAAGACTTCAGCCGTCATTACAGTCCATTTTAAAGATTTTTTCCCGGGCCCAAAACCGGGGGAAAATCTTCACACCTTTTGGATTTATAAAAAATTAGAACACACAAATAAAAAGTTAGAACACATTGAACAATTTGAGTCTTAACTGGATACAGTATTAAAGGGGTTGTCTCGCTACAAAGAATAGCTTTCCCAATGTAGGGAACACTAAATGAAGACATTTTCCAAATACATTGCTTTGTTCATCTTTTTTTGTTAAGGAGCTACAAATGATTTTATCACCTTCGTGGCACTATTTGGTTCCCCCAGTGACCAACCTGTACACTCTTTTCTCTCCTGCTGTTTGTTCTATGTGATAGCAGGGATTGGCGTCATCACACAGGTCGCAGCAGCTAGAGTGAGAGCGTGTGTGTTATTTGAACCTTCAGACAAAAGCTAGTAATTACTGCTGTTTACTTTAGATACATCTCCTGCTAGCAGTTTCAGAGAAGCTAATCTAAACCAATTAGCAGACTGAAAACTTGGAGTTTGAATACAGGGAGTGAATGCACGGAGCTCGTATGCTAATTACAGACAGTCTGACCAGGAAGTGACAGGATGCATCTATGAAACTCTGAGGGGAGACAACTCCTTTAAAGAGAAGCTGTGAACTCTCCTGACAGGTAGTATATCCTTGTGCTCCCCGTGCAATAACAGTTCTGGAGCCTCTTCTCTTGTAACTTTGTGCTGTCCCTCTGTTATTCCTTCTAGAAATGTATGACTGACTCTATCAAGTGGGTGTTACCAAGTCGGGGGGGTTTGTCCCTGCACACAACGACTGTCAGCACTGGTTGGACAATGTCAGTCTATGCAGTCACACACCCTATTGTTAACACCCAGCTGACTGATTCACTAATAAGTTTCTACGATGAATAACAGAGAAAAAAAACACAACACAGTGGTAGAGAAGATGCTCCGCAATTGGTATTTTACAGAGACCATAAGTATTTTCTGAAAACACATACCAGGACTGGTCACAGGCCCTTTTAAATGAAATCTTCAATTACAGCTAAATAGTTCAAGAGGTTTTCTCTTTCAGTTATGGGTCCCAAATATTTTTATAAATGTGAGCAGGAACAGCCACAGGTCCTCTTTAGGAACATACTGTAAGGGTGCGTTCCCAAGGCAAAGACAAAATACCGGTCAGATTATCCGACCGGAATTTCATCTTTTTTTGGCATGGAGGGGGACAGCTTTTGTCTTTGGTTTGCGGACTCAAGCTGTTCCCATCCACATGTTCATGTTCTGCCCGAAAAACAGGCAGAAGAATGAACATGTTCTAAATTTTTTGTTATGCCGGCGGTGTGAAAAACCATCCGGAGGAAAATCCGTGCAGTGGGGACTGCTGCACGGATTTTCTATTTAAATCAATGTAAAAGGTTGACAGTCGGTTTTACAGACGGTTTTCAAATCCAAAAAATGTCTGTAAAACCGACTGAAAACCTGTGCTGTGGGGACAAGCCCTAACAACACTGGTGCACAACAAACAACAACAGGGAACACAAGAAGTACATCAGCAGTCCCCTTGGTTGAACTTGATGAACATTTGTCTTTTTTTAACTGTTTTAATTATGTAGCTCTGTAACATGAAAAGGCAATGCAAAGCGTATCAATTAAAGACTCACCACTTCATGATTTAGCAAATAGACAGCGGGTGGACAAAGACAGGTGCACAGCTCAATGGAGATTCAAATACGTGTCCACTCAAGGAAGAGAAGAGTAATAGCGATAACGCTACACCTCTAAACCTCACCATACGAGGGTAAGGTTTTAGGGCACTTTACACCAAAATCTCTATCTCTGACGTTAATCCTAACACTTTACCCTCGAATATGTTACTAAACTAATAACTGACCCTAATACAGCAAGTGTCGTCAAGATCCAATGAGTCCTGAGCAGGGCCCAAAAGAAGACTAGACAAACACCAAAATTAAATCTCTCAAAAACTACAAAGTTCAAAACTAGGCCAAACAGGACAAGAAACAAGATATTTCAGCCTGACCCAACTGAATTGGCAATGGACAGAACAATCTAACACAGCAGGACTGGACAAGATCCATACTTCTATACTCTGCACAGAATGATTTTCAACTGGGCCTTATAGAGTATGCTAATGAGCCCAAGTGTGCAGCCAGATCAGCCGGCAAACATGGATCCTGAGCAGTTGCCATGCAACCACTACAAACAAACACAAACAACAAGACAGACATAACACAGAGACTCCTACTGACCTAATAAGCAGGAGAGGACGAAATGGTAGGAGAGTTCCTGGTACTTGTAATGTATGCATCCAGCAGCCAGATATGATGTGGTGATAAAGTAATACCTATACAACTTGAAATTATTGAAGAATATGGTATTCCAAATACGTTCTCTCGTTTTTTCCAATAGCAGAAAATGAAATGTAGTACAAAACTAACGTCATCTGGAAGAAAAATAAAAGCTACATTTACCTTCACAGAAATATATTTTAGTCCAAAGCATCCAAAATGGAAACTAAAGCTCATTTGTAGAGCTATAGGGCCCATACGGCATTGGTTTTTGAACGTTTTTTCCGCTGGTTTGCAGATGAACATCTGAAAACCCACAAGCAACCATGCCCATAGACTTTAATAGAAAATCCGTTCAGCAGTCCACACAGAACAGATTTTCTGCCGGATGTTCTTTACAGGCCGCCGACGTTCCAAAAAAACTTAGAACATGTTCATTCTTCTGCTCGGTTTCCAGACAGAAAATTAATATTTAAGTCAATGGGAAATGAGCAGAAAGTTAGTGAACTGTTTTGTCCAGGTTTTTGGTTGGTTTTTGGGCAGTTTGCGTTTTTTAGACAAAAAAGTGTAGAATGATGCACTATAGATCCTACACAATCCATAGAAAAAAAAGTATATTTCATATATATATATATATATATGTGTATATATATATATATATATACACACACATACATATATATATATATATATATATATATATATATATATATATACTGTATATACTGTGACAAGGCGACCGCTGGTAGTCGCATGATCCTGCCACTAGAGGGTCTATGGCCGGAGACCTTCTGTAGATGCGCCACCGAGGAACTGGGCTCGGTGGGAAAAGCCACCTATTTTGTGTCAGGTCATATTACTTTTCACTTACGGTAGCGGCTAGAATAGCTGCAAGGCAGCTAGTTATGGGGTGGCTCTTCCGGGACAGCTATAGTGTCGGGTGGGTGGCTGTCCCCGCATTCCAGGTCCCTGGGTTCCAGCCCAGATACTGGCCTATAAAAGCCTAGTACTCCAGGTGATCTGTGGGCGTGGCCTGCTACCTGCAGTGTGGTGCAGTAGAGGAGCTGGCAAGAGGCTCTGGGCCCCAGAGGCTTGAGGAAAGCCTGAACAAGGAGAGTCTGGTGAGGACTCGGGGTTCTTGGAGGGGCTGTGCAGTAGGCACAGACCCCTGGTAGTAGAGGGAACCTCTACGTTAGTTACTGGCCAGACGGCCTAGGTGTTTATTTGTGTTTTTTCTTTCTGTACATTCCCCTGTCCCTATATAAAACTGGTTGAGGCCAGTTAAACCGAAGCCGGGTGTCTGAGTGCTTCCCCCGTTTCTACCAAGGATGGCGATCCAGAGCGAAATTTCCCCCTACGTGGTCCAAGATATGTCTTCCTCAGACTAAAGCGATCCTTACAATACATATATATATATATATATATATAATATATTATTATATATATATATATATATATATATGTCCAAGAACTGCACAAAAGCCTGGATAAAATCAATGACAAGAAACATTTAAGAAACGCACACCATCGAAAAACTGGCCGATTATTGTGTCAAAAAACATCCAAAAAGTGGTTGTGATGGACGTTTCTGCTGCAGTCAAAACCAAGCAGATTTTGTCCTTTGCCATGTGAACCCACCCATATGTTTCCATGGAGAACGGACTACAAAACACTGATGAGGGGCAACAACCCGAAACAACTGTCTGCAAATGAACACCACTGGTTTGGTTTGAATCCTTTTCACACTGCAAGGCTCAGTGAGTTACATGTGAATTGAGGACTGCTCCCTCCAATAGATGGCGCTGGCGAGTTCAGCTCTCTTCCCATAAGCCTTTGGAAATATACAAACACTGTAGTCTGACCGTGCAGTCAAACTCCCATCTGTCCCATAATTCCCATGTTAATGAGATAAGCAAGAGGTTAGAGACACAAAGATGGCAATCAAATGAAATGCATTTGTTAACGGTAAGAAAAAATATATATTACTTACACCAGTTATTCTGATTTTTTTACATTTGAGGAACCCCTATATTACTGCATCCCTGTCATTAAAGGTCATTTATAACTCACGCTGTTCTTATCACCTAGGGAAAGCCTGTCAAGCTTCCAAAAAAACTCAAGGTTTAATAAAACCCTGATCAAAAAACACTTGCATATACGGTGATTAATGTGATTTGGAGTTAAGTAGTGCAGATTCGGCCTGATCAGACTTTTGCCAGCAATTACAGGAAAATCATGTGACCAACTTCCAACCTTTTTCCAGACAGGAAAAAAGAATTGTTCCATTCATTGATCGCATACACTTCCCTTCCCCTATAGACAGCAAAATTTGGATTAGGCAGAATTGGTCGTACCCAATTCATAGGCGCATCACTGTGCTCATCCGTAACTCCATAAAATGAAGGTCCGTGCAGTGTGAACTAGAAGACTGCAATGTCTAATTCAGTCCACTGTTAACTATGCATCCTATGAGTATTTTACTCACCTAATTGAATTCAATTTGCACTTTTGCATAATGAAATTTACCATCAATTACACAAAAATAGATTGTGTGAATGTGGACAGCTGGTGCCACCTACAGACAGAAGGAATAAACAGTGAGGGAGACGCACATTCAATCTATATCACTATAATCTGTAGTAAACTCCTCGCAGAGTCACAAGAGACATCACTCCAGAGAGAAGAGAATCTTTCCGGGATGCAATGAGTTATGTATTTCCCCTCCACTGTCTCTATTGAATATTGTTAGGGAAAGACGTTTCTGAATGATGCTGGAAGGAAGATGAGTGAGGGGCACATTGACTGCTGTTTTACAAACCCCCAAACCCTTTGGGTGAATGAATAGCTGCTAATTTTCTGCCGACTTGAGCCAAAAAAAGTGTCCACCCTTCCAACAGATGTATAATAACAATCCAAAATTTGGGGCGCAGTCTCACCAAAAACAACATTTTTTGACGCTCTAGAATGTCCAAAAATTTGGGCGCAAACCCCTATCCATCCAGCTGAAAAAAAGTTTGACCCAAACCCAAAAACAAACTTTTGTTTTCTACCCCTCTATACCGTTTTAAAAAACCGGCTGTCAAAAAGTTCATACAGGTCACCCTTTGTTTCCAACAATTGGAAAAATAAAGGGCTTCCAAGCCACAATAATAAAAACCCTTTTCTAACTCTGTAGCTCCTTTTATCAAGAAAAAGGCAATGCTGAACCATAACATAGTAATTTATAACCAGAATTATTCCATAACAATAAGGGTTATCAAGATTAATCTATAACAGGGTAATCCGTATTAATTCTTAACAGGGTTATGAATCCACATTAATCTAAAACTGGAATGGTAACCATATTAATTCTGAAACATGGTTATGGTAATCCAGTTTGAACATTACTTAAAAAGTAATCTTATAAATCCAGAACAAAAATGGTAATATATTATAAATCTAGTAACATTGTAATGGTAATCCACTTTGAAATTAGTAACATTGTAGTAATCCAGTAATCCAGTAACATAATAATCCAGTAACATAATAATGGTAATCTAGTATGACTGTAGTAACATAATAAAGGTAATGCAGTATTAATCCAGTAATTTAGTAATGGTAACATATTAACCCTTTAAAAAAATTTAAGGGTAACTATATAAATCCAAACATAGAAAAGGGTAATCACCAAAACAAGTAACAGTAAGGGAAAACCCCCTAAAAAACTATTTTACTTAATAAAGGTAATCCGGTATGAATCAAAACAGGAAATTAACAAAAACCAGTAACAGCTGAATCCAGTATTAAAACCATAACATAGTAAAAAAAAACCGAAATTATCTATAATTTAAAAAAGTAGCATAAATCAGAACAAAGATAAGGTAATCCATATTATTTATAACATAAAAAGGGTAATCTAGTATAAATCAGAACAAGTAAAAGAATCAGATAAATCTAGTCACACAGTAATGGTAATCCATATACTCGTAAAAATTTTTAAAGGGAAAATCCAGTTTAATCCATTGAAATAGTAAAAGTAACCCATAGAATCAGTAACATTTTAATGGCAATCTTTATTAACCGAAACATAGAAAAAGGTAAACCCATAGGAATCTAGTAACATAGTAAAGGTAATCCATTATGAATCTAGTAACATGAAAGGTAATCATACATATAATAGAATTATATGAACTAAAAAAAACAGTAGGGGCAACCCATTTTAATCCTTTAACAAGCAATGGTATCAGATAAATCCAGTACAAAAAAAGGTAATCAAAAAAAATCTATTAACAAGAAAAGGGTAACCATTATTAAAAAAACATAAAAAATTGTAATCAAACTAAAATTTTTATAACAAAAAAAAGGGGAAAATCCTATTAATCCACAACATAAATTAGTAATGTATAATGGGTAATCTAACAAACCAAACAAAGTAAGGTAATCCATATGAATCTATAAATAAAAGGTAATCCAGTATTCATTCTGTTACATAGTAATGGTAATCTAGTATAAGTGTAGTAACAAAGTAATGGTAATCCAGTATGAATCTAGTAACATAGTAAGAATAATCTAGTATAAATCCAGTAACACAGTAAAGGTAATCCAGTATTAATTCAGTAATCTAGTAATTTAGTAACGTTTATTTAGCACAAATCCAGGAACAAAGCAATGGCAATCCAGTATGAATCTAGTAACATAATAAAGGTAATTCTGTATTAATTCAGTAACAAATTAATGGTAATCCAGTATTATTCTAGTAACATAGTAAAGGTAATCTAGTATAAATCCAGTAACATAGTAATGGGAATCCAGTATTTTATTTAGAAACAAAAATTTTAACAAGCATTTCATTAAAAACCTGAAAATTTTGTTTGGGTGTAAATTAAATATGGGGACATGCAAATAAATAAAAAATTAATCAAATAAGATATACGTTCATCTTAAAAATCACTTTTGGTAAATTCTATATAACCCTTTAAACAATAATAATTCATAGTGTAATTTCACTACATTTTAAGGGATGTCTCCTATAGCAACAGGACGAATTGCATTGACAAAAATTTTTAATTGGGCTGCGATCTTTTTTGGTCCTGACCAACTTTGTGGTATTCCTCTACCCCCCTGTATGTTCCCCTCAGAAGACACCAACCAGAGTAAAGGTGTGCCACCAACTTGGGTAGCCTCTAAAACGCCTTATTAAACCGCAGAAGAAAAACCAACCAGGTAAGGTTGCCTGAGCCAACTTGGGGTATTGGCCTATACTGCCCTGTAGTATCCCCCTGCAAAAACAGCCGCCCGGGGAAAGGTGATCTGGGGGCCGACTTGGATTGGCCTAACAGCCGATTAAACCTGCAGAAAACACCAACCAATAAAGGTGGCCCGGCCAACTTGTGGTATTGCCTCTACACTGCTTGTAGTATAACCGCAAAGAACAGCCGACAAGAAAAGGTTTTTGGGCCCGACCAACTGCTGTTTTAGGGGGCTCCAGATTTGCATCCGGACGCGTTATAGGGGGGGCCCCGACTATAAACTGGGTTTTCTATTATAGGGGGACTCCCCGACTATTCCAGATTTTCTTTTAAGAGGGGTCCAATGAACCAGCCCCAAATGCTGTTATGGAGCCCTTCACATAGCCCTACTGCTGTTAAGGGGCCCAGATTAACATACGGATTGCTTTTTAGCGGGCTCCAACTAACATTGGATTTCTTTTTGGGGTCCAGACTACCAGCAGACTGCTGTTATGGAACTCCTTGCACATAGCCCTACTGTTTTTTTTATAGGGGGGGCCCCAAAAAAAACTCGGGTTCTGATAGGTGCCCAGACTACACAGCCAGACTGCTTTATAGAGGGTCCAAACAAATCTGATTGCCCGTTTTTTAAAGGGACCCAACCACACAGCCGACGTTTATATTTTTTTCAACACTAAATAGCCAGTCGCGGATATAGGAGGGCCACACACATAGCCAGACTCTGTTAATGGGCTCCAGCAAAACATTCAGACTTTCTTTATAGGGGGCTCAACTAACACCAGACTGCTTCTACAGGGGGCCCATCTATACACCCGACTGCTTTTATAGGGGCAAATTCAGACTACCAAAACCAGGAAATGATAGGGGAGGCAATACAACATCGGACTGCGTATAGGGGGCTCCAACTATCATCTGGATGCTTTAAGGGGCTCCAGACTATACATCCGATTCTGTTAAGAGGGGTCCAACGAACAGCAAACTACTTTTATGGGAGGCCCTTCTAATACCAGCGGTTCTTAAGGGGGGGGGGGGCTCCAACACACAGCCTACGCTGTTTTAAGAGGCTCCCCAAAATAAATACGGATTGCTGTTTTTTAAAAGGGGCCCAATAACATCCAGATTTCGTTTAAGAGGGTCCAGACTATACATCCCGATTTCTGTTATAGAGGGCTCCATCATATATCCAATTTCTGTTATAGAGGGGTCCAGACACACACCCCACTGCGTTTAAAGGGGGGTCCAACATACATCCCCGGGGCGTGATGGCGGCCCAACTAACATCCGGATTCTGTTATAGGGAGCTCCAGACTACACAGGCAACAGCTGTTTAAAGGGTGCTCCAGACTATACATCCAGATTTTCTTTAAAGGCTCCAGACTATTTAAAACCAGAAGCGTTTTTAGAGGGCTCCAGACTACACAGCCAACTGCTGTTTAGGGGCTCCAACATCACCAGATGCGGTATAGAGGCCCAACATACATCCGATTGCTGTTATAGGGACTCCCCAAAACACAGGCAACTGCTGTTATGGGGCTCCAGACTAACATCCAGATTTCTGTTTTAGGGGCTCCAGACTATATATCCAATTGCTGTTTAGAGGGCTCCAACTCAAGCCAGACGCTGTTATAGGGGGCCCAAAAATACATCCGGATTTTCTGTTATAAGGGGTCCAACTATACATCCCGATTTTTTTTTTTTTCTTTATAGGGGCCCCCAACACACAGCAGACGCTGTTATAGGGGGTCAACATAAACCGGGTTGTTGTTATGGGGGCTCCAGACTACACAGCCAGACTGCTGTTATGGGAAGCTCCTTGCTACATAGCCAGACTGTTGTTATAGGGGGGCTCCAGACTATACATCTGGATTGCTGTTATAGGGGGCTCCAGGCCAACCCGCCCACCCCTATTATAGGTTGATTTAACACAAATACCAGTCGTGATATAAGGGGGGTCCCCACTCATAGCCAAAGCTTTAAGGGGGCCCAACTAACCCCAGAATCTGCTACAAAGGGGGGTCCAGAACTAACAGCCAGAAATGCTTTTTTTAAAAAGGCACTTCAGACTACACAGCCAGGCTACTGTTATAGGGGTAGGGGGAAAAATTATAAACTAACCTGTTTTAATTGGGGGTTTTGGCCATATAACACGACATTTTTGATTAAAAGGGGGTCCATTTACATACAGACTGGTTTTTTGGGGAGGTCATACTATACTGTCATACTTCTGTTATAGGAGTTGGTACAGGCAACACATCAAGACTGCCATTATAGAGGTACTCATACTATGCAGTCAGACCGCTGTTGTAGAGGGTGCTCCATACTACACATCCTGACTGTGGTTGTAGGGGTTTCATACTAACACAGACTCCTTTTATGGGAGGCCATACCTACACCAGACTAATGTCAAAGGGGGGGTCAAAACTATACATTATCTGAGATATAAAGGGGGGGTTTTTCCAACACCAAATTTTTTATAGGGGGGCCATACTATAAACTAATTAAAGTTTTAAAGGGGGAACACACTACGAACGGGGCCCCCTATAAAATCAAAACCGAGGGCTTACCAAACCCAACACACCACATTTCACTCCATGCAGAGACAGGATCGTGGGAGACAACTATACATTTTTTTTTTGAGCAGCTGACATAAATTTTTGCTAATTTTTTTTAGTCTTGCAATGATTTCCAACATTTTGCAATTAGCTATTCTATTATTTGCCATTCTAGTAAAATGTCTCGGATTTGAAAAGGGTTTCAATGTCACAAAGGGAAAATTTTATAATTTTCACGTCAGTGATCCCAGATTTGAATGCTATGTTGAAAGATGTCTGGTCGAGTTCACTTAGTTATCACTTTTTGAAGTAATGAAACAACTGAGAAACCAAGAAAAGAAAGAAACTTCTCTAGAATTAGAATAGAGATAAAAAAAATTATAAGCTTTTCATTTTATCATTTTTCCCTTTTAGGGCCTGTGGAGTAAGCCAAATTCCAAGTGATGGGTCCCATGGGTTTTTTGTCTTACAATATCCACATCTTAAAAAAGGGTTTGGTCTCCTACAAAGATTTCTTTTTATATTTTTGATCTTGCAAAATAAGTCATTTTTTCAAATTTTCCATTTCCTCCTATCCATAAAAACCCCCCCCTTGTATGGGCTGCATCATTCCTCAGTCACAAACTACAACCTTCGATCTCTCCCGATAAGCGCCCGCCGGTGCTATCCTACAAACCCGGGGCCACATGTCTGAAACAGTTTAGTCAAAACCCCCACTTTTTTTTCCCCAAAATAAAAACCATGGGGAAAAAAGTGAGTTTTAGACCAAAAAAGGGTTTTTTACATGGGCCCCTGGGGGTTTCCCCACAGCTTTACACTGCAGCCATAGAAGCCAGTAAAACAGCTTTTGAATTTTAAAAATGAAAACAGGGCTGCAGGAAAAGAATCAATTAGTAGACAACCCCCTTTAATAGATTGGGGCCTGTCAAATTTAAAAGGGATTTTTCCCCCACACCATTTTACGGAGCCCGCCTTCACAAACCCCTTAAGCTATCTGTTCAGGCTGTTTAGCAGTGCTAAACCAGCGACTGCTAAGGACTTAATAACTCCTTATAAGACACAGCAGGTAGTGACATCACCATCCCAAAAAAAAGGGGCTTTAAGCAGAAGAATGTCATAACCTACGAGGGAAGCTTTTTACAATAACAGCAGATAAGAACTGCTCTTGTTTTGAAAGGAAGCAATATCAAAACAGCAATGTATTTGGTAATAATCTTTATTAACCTTTGCCTACACGTGTAAAGCTAATTAATGTTATGAGAATACTCTTTCATTTGGGTGAATCTATTGGGCGGCACATTTAGCTATTATGAGTCAGCTTTGAGCACCTTTTCAATATTGCACAAATATCTAATGAAAAAAAGAAAGGTGAGTCTGAGGAATATTTCTCTTCCTATGTGTGGCTAGCTATACTCTAAACTTTTTAAAACTAAAGAACAAAATGGTCCCTGATCTGTGTAATATTTTAGTACATTAAAAACATTTAGTAAAAAACATTACAGAAAAACAGTACAAAAAACACTGGTGACAAAAATAATCCAAACTTTGTTATCGCGTCTCATTTTTTTCAGTCTACAAATTGTTCATTTTTATTTTTCAAACAACTAGTTCTCATATTCTGTATTGTCTTTTGGAAAACACACTAAGTCATCAAATTACACTCTCATTGGATTGTGGGCTGTGAGTGTAATGCCCAGTTACAATGATTTGAATATATATTTAAAAATCACTGTTTTGAGATCTGATATATAAATGTCTTAATGTGTCCTATTTGTAACAGAAATACTGTCAATATCTAGCTGGATGACCACATAACATGCTAAGGCATAGATATAGGCTAATAGAGGGGGACTTGACACCTAATTAGAAGACACTGTGGGCCGCAGTTACCAGCCCAGGGTTGCACTTCACAGCCTTGAAAATCCACCCTATGCAGGCAGAGCCACTGGCAGCGAGCCCCTGGATGCGATTTTCAACTGTAGTTGCATCTTTTGTATGCAGACAGAGTTGAGAAGTGTGGAGGGCAGCGAAAGAGAGAGCAGGTGGCTGCAGACATTAATCTGTATTTTGCTGTGATTTCCCACAAATTGTGGCAAAACGACAAGGAGCCCATCATTCCTGCCTGCACTGTAGGTGCAGTTAGCCCTTACAAGACCTTCGTTATGTGACTATAATGTCGCCAAAGGTTCTGTATGCCTAACTACACTGCACTGCACAACACCACAGAGGAGGGGAACTGTATATAGTAACAAAGGGAAGGATGGGGGTCTGTAATTACAGGAGCATAGAGATCAGTAATGGGGTCGTAATAGTAGTGTTTATGTGAAATAAAGTAGTCTGTATGTATCAAAGGAGGACAAGGGGATAAGAGGACAAGGGTTATAAGAGGTCTATATGTGACAGAGGAAACCACTAGCAGCATTCCATGTGTGGGGAGACTCTAAGCGGTCTATATGTAACTAAGGAGACCATCAGATGCACAGGGCTACATATATATATATATATATATATATATATATATATATAGGCAGTCCCCGGGTTACAAACGAGATAGGGACTGTAGGTTTGTGCTTAAGTTGAAATTGTATGTAAGTCGGTACAGGTATATTTATTACATGTAACTCCAGCACAAAAGTTTTTTTTTTTTCATTTTGGATAATACAGGGAACAGTTTTTACATTTGTTTTGCTGTCTGTGCCTTTTTTTTTTTAGAAGATTTCACCTAATGTTCTGTATCTCATATGCAGCTGTGGCATGCTGGCACTTGGTTATCATGGGGCGTGACTCAATGTTGAATGTCAGCCACGCCCCATAAGTCTCCGTTTGTAACTAGGGGATGTATGTAAGTCTGAACGATGTAAGTAGGGGACTGCCTGTGTGTGTATATATATATATATATATATATATATATATATATATATATATATATATATATATATATATATATTGTTACACTGAAAGAAATTTAACACAGAATACACTGAGGTGGTCCTTATAGCACAATCAACACACCTGAAGTAAGTAGGTTAGTGCAGGGTCATTGAACTATGGAGGAGATGTGTGGAGGCTCCTGCCCATCAAGAGGACGCTGTGAAAGGATCTTCACAGGATGCACAGTGCTACTGCCCGTATGTGCAGTAAGGAGCGGCAAAACTGAACTAGTGCGCAACTTTGAGACGCAGGCGTGAGATTTGGCCTGCCAGCGATGAAGTTATGCTGATACAGGGACAGGGAGAATTAAAATCAGAAAGAATTAAAATCATGCAATACGTGAGACGGACTCAATTAGGATAATTTACATACAACGCGAGAGAAATTACGGGGACCTGTTCTAAGATGAATGTACAGTTTTTAATTATGAAGGGAACACTAAAGGATATTATTTTATATATACTGTGAGGTCATACATTTATTCTTGAGGTCCTCTTTATGTAGTGACCAACCAATATTAAGATCTATGCTGTTTGCTCCTGGATGACTACCATGAATCGTTGACAAGGATGTAAAGCTGCAATCTAGTATTAAAAATTCTGTGGGCTAAAAAAGCAGGGCAATGAACTGAAGGCTGCAAATGATGAATTATTTGTTCTCATAATCTGACACTTTGAATGTAAGCATGAAAATAAGTTGTGACTTTGGCCTATATCAAGTAAGTACAGCTCTGTCTTTTTGATCATAACATTTTGGTCTTGTCAGTATGCATATGATCACCTTTGCAGCCAGTTTGATCTTCTCCTCTTGCCCTTTTTGGCAACTGTTGTGAGACCAAGCTGGCTCTCACAAAAAGGGCATACAATATAAATATTCGTCTCTTCTATGAGTTTCTACTTACTACATCCATCTACAAAATCATGAAGAAATTAATCATAAACCTTAAAACAACTCAACCATAAAAAGAAAGCAGTGCTTTGTTATTTTATAAAGATCCCCCTGAAAACCAGAAACCCCTTATGGGTCAGCAGTATGTTTTGAGCTGGGATAGCAATACTAATTACAAAAGATCACAGCCCTGATTATCCCAACATTCATAGAGATCATTACAACGTAAAAATCTTTATATCCCTGTTTCACTCTTTCAAACTAATCCTTAGCCAGAGATGATTGTATGTGATCAAAGTGAAGTCCCAAATGGAATAATCTCCGAGAGTACAATTTATCATAGTGTCACAAATCTGTACGGAGGCACGTAGACTTCTGCACCATTAAGCCATAGTCACTCTGTTCACAATATTGTGCTTCTGTACTACACCATATTACAGAAATATGTTCTTCTGCAAGCAATGTTTTTAGGGAAAAATACTTCCTCAAGAAGTTTGTCAATATATTAGTGATTTATATTTACTGTGAATTCTAAGAACAACTTCCATCATACACCTCCAACATAGTAGTGCAGTGTGTCCCATTTAAAAAAAACTGTGCAATTTGCTTTTTTTGCTGTATGCTGTTGTAAGCCATGTACTGAGGTGGGTTTCCCAGAATACAGCAAAGTCACAGGCAAGAGAAACGACACAAGTTCAGACCAACAAATATTTTTACTGGAATCTGAATAAAAAGGGGTATTATCCGGATAGCTCAAGAACATGTACATATAGACAAAAACAGGGACCCTTGTGCTACGCAGTGTGCCGCCTTTCTATAGCCTCTGGAGTCACCAATGTTTTACCTATCAGTGGACTCAGACAATCTGACCGATATTTACCTCATTAAAACCCTAGGTAACTGGAACGATAATGTGGACGTGTATTTCCGGGGCACGCTTGCAGTCAGTGGCGTAGCTACAGGGGTCGCAGTGGTCGCAGTTGTGACCGGGCCCCTGAGCCAGGGGTGCACAGACCTTATTGAGGTTTAGTTTTTTTTAATTATTTGCACTGTTTGACTAATTACTAAGGAGGACAGAAGGACGGGAGTAGAATGACAGCACCTGGGGTTTGGACACTCAGTAGCTGCCTGAGAGGAGAGGTGATGTCTGAGCATGTGCGACCAGGAATGAGGAGCTCTCAGCCATGGTCATATCCCCTGGAGATGAGCTGTAAACAATGGATCACTAAAGGAGCAGCTAAAACAAAAACGGTGCACAATTTTTAATAATAATGAATGGTGAAAATGTTTGACGTGGAAAGTTTGCAAATGAAATAACAATTTTACTTCGTGGCAAAACCCCTTTAAGTTTTGAAGGATAATTAGTGTGGTGTCCTGGTCTATCTGTACCGATCCTGTCATTTTAACCCTTTAGATGCAGAGGTACATGAGGCCGTGGCATCTAAAGGATTAAGTAATGGGGCTGCGCACCTTTCCAGTCCACGATCACCCTCTCCCCACAACCACAAGATGGCGGGATACCAAGTGGTAACCATGACAGCCAGAGGCCTAAAGAAGACCTCCATGGATGACATGTTACTACTTAGATTGCACCCCGCCATAGGCAGAGCCATTATTGTATACTGTTCTGCAATATCTTATTACAAGCAATCGCACCCTCTTGTTACCAAGTACCCTAAGGAAACTACAAATAAAATTACAGGCCTAACCAATGTCTCTATCAGTCTGGCGTGCACATTCATCGGGCCTGGGTTTTTCCTCGGCCAATTTCCGATCACCAGTCTCGGAAAGGGTTTCAATCTGTCAACATTAAATTGCAAGCAGACCTGGGCATCCACTTGGCAAATGAGCTTCAATCTGGATAAATGTAAGGTTCTGCATCTGGGTACAAATAATCTGCAGCATCATATATCCTAGGGGGAGAAAAACTTGGAGAATCGCTTGTTGAGAAAAATCTGGGCGTTCTTGTAGATCATAGATTACAGAACAGCATGTAATGTCAATCAGCTACCTCTAAGGCAGTAAGATATTGGCGAGTATTAAAAGAGGCATGGAGATGTAATATTGGTGCGGCCTCACTTGGAATATTCTGTTCAGTTCTGGGCTCCAGTTTATAGAAACCATACTAACTATGTAAAATCCGATATCACAGATGATGTTCCCGCCGCTTTAACACTTCTCCACTTACCTCTATGAGACAGCAGATAACTCCCTCTGATTTCCACAGGTGTCAGTCCCCGGTGTACACACCCACAGCTGTACTTCTGATTAGCAGGAAAGTTCCTGAGAGAGAGTAGCGGTGTGTTTCTCTTGCAGCTTTGCTGATCTCTCTCTGACACTCTGACTTACTCTCTCACAGACAGACAGAGACAGCTAACAGACAGCTGTTTTTTTTAACGGTCTTTGTAACTATGGTTACAGACCCTCCTCTGTCAGCTTCTCTGATAGGACAGCAGTACAGATCTTTCCAGAACTGGCTGTTGAGTGTGTTAACCCTATAACTGCTGCATAATTACCTGTTTAAGTAAACACTTGACTCTTTAACTCCAAACATCAGAACAGCAGAATGCAATGTAAAAGACCAGAATCATCAACCATACATCAGATGACGGCTCCCAGTAGGAAAGACAGTGGGGCCAGTCTACAGCCCACACTGTCCCACTTTGTGCTTTTGTTTGGCAGGCTAATGGATCCCATGTATGCTTTTATGTTTAAACTGGGAGCTTCTCCTGGCTACAGAGTAAGCATAGATTCCTAATGTGATCTTATCACTCAAATTACTACATCCACTGGATGTATGCAACTATCTTTATTGACTCCAGATTAAATTAGGTACAGAAAGGCACTATGGAATTCCATATAACAACACTGTTTAAAGAGGTTCTATGCCTTAGACAATTCCTACTCATTTTAGGGATCCCATGACAAACTTATTACAAAGCTTCCGTCCCTCCCCCATGGAGCCCCAGCGATCTGGTGTAATCTATAAAGTTACCTGGCAGCAAGCCTTTTTAATGTCCTGCAGCGCAGCCACAGATCAAACACAGGACATGTCATTCAGAGCGAAGGACTCTCTTTGCACCTAGTCTCTAGATAAGAATCCTGAAGAGAAGACTCCCTCTTTTAACTCAGGAGATCTTAATAGGGTATCTGAAAAGAAGAGTAGTACCCTGCATTACACAGAAGATTAGATTAAATAATCTGACATTTATATAATGGTGATCAATATCATGGGACGGTTAGGATGATAGGATAAATCAGGAAAATAAAGGGCTATTCCCAAACTATTGATTAGCTTTAAACATGTAGGCAGAGGTAATACACATTGCCGTTCTGATTTTGCTTCATTTCAGAGTTAGAGCAGTTCTCATCTCCTGCTTGTGTACAAAAAGTTTCCAACCACCTCTCTCTACTCTAGCAGACCTGGGTGGGATGGTGACATCACTCCCTGCTGTGTCTTATTCGCAGCACAGAAGATTGCTTATGTTTCTTACTGACAAACTGTAACCCTTTAGAACCCCCCCTTTTTAGAAACCCCTCCATCACCAATGATCCTCTATCAGGCTTAGCTAGGAAAAGCAGAGCTTTTACTGCTGTCCACGTTCTGATCAGTAAGCGTGAGTCTGAAGCTAGGTGTGAAGAGCAGCTGCAATCCAAATGCCAGTTGGTTTATGTGGCTTTCACTAATTTGTATAAGATAATACATTACCTTTTATCAAGTCTGAATATTTTCAAGTCACTGTTTTAAATACTAATTAAAATATATTTTCTCTTAATTTCTTCAAGCCTTCTTAATACACTGGTCCCTCGACATGCAATAATAATTGGATCCAGAATGAATATTGTATTTTTTCTTACTATAACTCTATGGAAAACTGGTAATTGGCTCTGATGTCACCAACATAATGCAAGATGAAGATGAAAGAAAATGAAGCAGATCCTAATCCAAAGTCCTTCCATATAACATCAGACTTATAGACTGCCAATCACTGCATGCACCTCACTAATACATGTAAGAGCAGTACAGGATATTTAGTACCGCACTGTACTGTAGGGAGGCAACTATACTGCCATCACTACATGCACTACATGTAAAAGCAGTACAGGAAATGTAGTACCATATTGTACTATAGAGAGGTCTTATAGACTACCAATTACTGCATGCACCTCATTAATACGTGTAAGAGCAGTACAGGACATGGAGTACGCACTGTACTGTAGAGAGACGCTACTAGACCCCAATCACTACATACTACACTGCATTAACCACTTCCCGACATAGGACGTACCGGTCATGCAGGCTCACAAGCGATCCCCGTACAATCCTGACATGGGACCAGCGGTATATTACCGCTGGCTTCATGCCACATCACCCGCGGCCAGAGCGCACATGATTAACCCCTTAGCTGTCGTGAGGTATTACCATCGCCGGAGCTAAGGAAAAGACAGAAGGAGTGTGCTCCTTCTGTCTTTTCACAGTGAAGCAGCAGTGATCGCCGCTACTGTGAATATCTGACAATCCGGGAGTGTTGTAAAAAACACTTCCGGGCTGTCTGTGACATCAACATGCCCCACAATGCATTGACAGTCGCCATGGAGACCAGTATACAGCAGTAATGCTGTGTACTGATCTCCTTTGTAACAGTGATCTGAAGATCGCTGATACAAATCCCCTATGGGGAAAAGTGGAAAAAAAAAAGTGAACCATAAAAAAAAGTAAAACACAAACACAAAAAATAAAATAAAAACACATATGCCACCCTTTTCCCCTTTACAAATAAAGATCAAAAATAAATTAAGAACGCATATTTGATATTACAAGCTACCCTATAAATCTGTCATGCTATTTAACCTGCACGCCAAACGCCGTAAAAAAAAGTCACAGAATGTTTTCGTTCATCGCACACCACATAGTGGAATAAAAAGCGATCAAAATCTCATATAAAAACGCCAAATTTGTACCAAGTAAAATGTCAGTTCCTCTCCCGCAATAAAAAATCCCTTACACAGCTCTGTATATGGAAAAATAAAAAAAAGTTTTGGCTATAAGAAGGAAGTGATGCATAAATCTTATTTTACACAGTAAAAACACTTTTTTTTTAAAAAACGCTTCAACACAAAAAAAACTATATAAATTGGGTATCATCGTAATTGTCTCGACCCAGGGAGCAAAACTAACTTGTATCGTATACTGCACGTTAAGGGCTGTAAAAAATAAAAAACACTACTTGAATTGCAGTATTTTCTTGACCATGCCTTCCAAAAAACTGATTTAAAACCAATCAAAAGGCCTTGTCTCCCAAAAAATACCACTTAAGACATAAGGGATACTAAGTTTGGGCATCCTGAGAGTTCAGGGAGACAGCTCTGACTAGTATAAAAAGGCTTGCTGTGCCATTGAGAGCTAGCTTCGGCTGGGGCATGGCATGCACCCAGCGCCCCTTGATGTGTCATCGAGCGAGATGGGTTGTACTTTGAGGTACAGCAGGGGCTCCCCGTTTCCCTGTGTGCAAGAACTATGCATCGATAAAATCTGTAACTAAAGCTAAGTATCATTCTATTTCCTTATTTTATGCAATAAACCTTTCATTTTTTATATATATTGCCTGATTGTAATTATTTCTTGATCGCCAATCAATCACCCGCTTAACAGCCACACATCTCTCACTTTTTTTTACATCTCATTGAGGGTCAGTCTTGCTGGTATCCTTCATTCACCTTACTTGCACTGTTAGCTGTAGTTACCCTAGACAGCAGCACGGGCTGCCAGTAAGATGACCTTATCTTTTGTCTTTTTGTGCCCCCATCTCCTGCTATCAAACTTAATGATTTCATGATGAGAACAGTTTGAAGTGAGACAGGAAAATGGATCTTTGCATCCTCATGATCAAAGCTGAGCTTCTGACATTGTGCTCTCCAGTCTAACCTGCTAGATGTGGTGAAGGGAGGAACAGATGTCTTACAAAATAACATTTAATTCAATTATTCAATGATTATTAAATGACTATTGGAATAAAGCTGAACCATCATACAGACTGGTCACATTTTGGACACTTGCGTATTCAAGTACAAGGATCAGGATTGTCTTTTGTTAAATAACTTTGAAAGATGATAAATACTAGTTACAAACGTAAGGTGACCAGAAACTTAGGGAGCTAAGAGGGACGTGCACCGCCCACAAAATTCTAAATAGACCATTCCCTCATTATACCAAAGCCATGCCCTTTCACAAAAGGTCACGCCCATTACACCCAACTACTGTGAACAGCTTTGGAAGAAAGCTAATTTAGGGATTTGGCATCACCAAGCTTTCCTGTATGCTGGATAGTCTATTATGGTAGAACCTAAACCATTATACTACAACCAATATTTCCACCATACAGTGAGCATATAGTGGTAGATACCAATGTACACAGACTCTATACTACCACCATACAGTGACTATATAATGCAGATTGAATATTACCTCCATATAGTGACTGTATAGTGGTAGATACCAGTGTACACAGGCTCTGCAGACACACAACTGCTTACAGTGCGTTTAAATTTAAGGACTCACAGGTGATGTATTTTCTGATCAGAGTCGTTCACTTTCCTAATTCGTCTCCATCCAGTCCAGACTATCATGATGTCTTCTCCTGGCCATGACTCATTCCTGCAGAAGTTACCACACAAATATTTTAGAATCCTTATTTTTCCAACACCTATATACCTAACTACCTACTTGAGGAGGTATATACCTACCTACCTATTGGGAGGTTTATATACTCATAATGGGGATATATATAGAAAAGCTTGGTGAACCACTTTCCTATGATAGGAAAGTCAGATGCCTGCTGTTGGGGAGGGGAGTCACTCATTGTCCCTATATAGGCCCCAATAAAGTAGGTAGGTAGGTATATATGTCCCCCCAGTAGGTTATAGGTACATAGGGCCCCCAGTCTGTAGGCAGGTATATGTCCCCATAGTCTGCAGGAAAGTACATAGTTTATAAAAGATTAGTAAATCTTTGCTTCTGAGAGACTCTGCCTCTCTAACATGCTTTATTCATAAACAATCATGTAACTTAGTTGAAAATTGATTAAGGAAATTACTTTGATTACATTTCTTCAGATCAAATTGAGGAAAACATTATGGAATAATCAATAAAAAAATCCCAGTTCTGTCAGACATAAACCTAATAATGATAAACAAGATATCTTGCTGGTTTCAGCCTTTTCAGAAAGCGATTGATAGGTCAGCTTTGCAGGATGGAGCTTTGACCAATTATGTAAATTTTTATCAATGTTTTTAATTGCCACCTTAAATTTTTAGCCATGCCATTGAGTTATAAAAGAAACTTGAGAAAGGTGTCTCCCCATCTGTTACCACTCTTCACAGCCTCTTCAGGCTCACACTTCCTGAACAGGCTGTGGGTATAGTCCAGGGCCGGACTGGGACTTAAAAACAGCCCTGGCACACAAAACCAACCAGCCCCTTCCCATGAGCAATATGACTTTTGGGTATGTTCACACGGCTTATTTTGGAGCGCATTCTGCCGCGTATTTTGCAGCGTACTGCGTTCAATACGCAGAGATATGTGCCCCATAATCATGGTAATCCATGGCTCTCATAGAGAACTATGGATTACGCCTCATCCCCCCATGCATACAATACGATTGTGTTGTACACCCGGGGGGGAGAATTGACATGTCATTTACTCGAGGCGCGTAAGTAATGACGCACGCATTAGCGTGACTCCCGAACACCCGGTGTAATTGCGAGGCGTAATGTACGCCCTGCAATTACGCCATGTGAACATACCCTTACCCTCCCACATATAGCTCTGTGATGAATTTTGCTGTACTAGGTTAGAATTCGTTCTTAAATATCTAGAACATACTAACAACACAAGAAGGACGCATATAACAGAAATACCTAATCACACAATCAAGTACATGTGTTCACTTAGGGTATGTTCAGACAGCGTGATGGATCCGTGTAGTCTCCACAGAACATTTTTTTCTGCTCCTGGACATTTTTTGTAACATGTTGCAAAAAAAAAGACTGAGCAGGGCAGAAAATTTACTTTTGGGTCTATGTAAAGCATCAGACAGTTTTTGACACTTTTTTTGCAGAAATCTGCTGTGCATTTCTGCCAAAAAATGCAAAACGCGCAAAAAAAAAAAGTAGTTTTTTCAGCAGCTTTTGACGTGCACTGGAAAAAAAAACCTCAGTTTTATGAATGGTTTTAGGATTTGGTTTTCAGTGAGTTTTTGTTCACTGCAGTGTAGACCTAGCCTTCAGTGGCATTGGAAGGGGCCGTTCACACAGCATTTTGGAATCCGATTTTGGGTTTCCGGGGTTGGATCTGAAATCACACCCCAAAAACGCAGCGGGCATCGATCCTAAAGGGATCCAAATGTAATGGCTCAGCAGGATCGCTCCCTATAGTTTATTATTGGGCTCCTGCTGTATCTTTCGGACCAAGAATTGATATGTCAATTCTTGGAACAGATACGAAATATGCAATGAAACAACATAGGATCCCTAGTGTGAACACCAATGCGGGTTTTATAGTAAAAGCAATGTAAATCACACTGCTACTGGTTAGATGCGTGTTAGGGTCTGTTTGGGGTCCGACAGACGGCTCCAAACACGCAGCTCAAAAGTGTATGTTACATGAACAAAAACACGCCGTGTGAACATACCCTTACTGAAAGAGCTGTTTACCCCATTCCTTAGCCACTTTTTTGGGGGGAAAGAGGGGATTTTAACAGTTAATTGCTTCTTCTACTTTATTTCTCTGTTCTTTAATTTTTTTCAGTTTTAATTTTTTTTTTACATCTACTTTAAATATTGTGCCCCCATAAGTCTGTTTCCAAAATCAGACTGTTATTTTTGCACAAAAAAACATGGCAAAAACCACGGTGTGGCGACATTAAAATACTGTTGGAGACATAGCCTTAAGACTCCTGCAATTCTTGAACCCTGCCGTTCATGTAAAGGCTGGGAAACAGGAAGACAGAGCTGTATATAGCATACTCATTGAATGCTGTACATACAGCTATTCAGGAGGCAGGGACGGTGATAAACTGTCCCTGACTTCTCTATGGCACGCTGCAAGGACGTTCAGAAAAATCTTGCAGCATTTATTGCTGATTTTATTTTTTTTTTTTAAAACGACATAATCCTATAATTTAGAAAACACATGTAATTGAGGCTCCAGGAGTTCAATTTATAAAGGATGCCAGTCTTCTCGATCAGTCAGCAGCTCTAACCATATCTGCTGCCCTCCAGAGCAGTCCCTGGAGCAGTCTACAAAGCCTTTCTCTTGTCTTCTGGATCAGCCAGCAGCTCTAACCTTATGTGGTGTTCTGGGCTTGCTCCTTTCCTGCCACTACAGCCCTTCCCAGCAGCCTAGAAAGCCTTTCTCCGCTCTTCAGCTCTCTGTGCTCACTTGTCCTGCCCTCATGCTCTTGAAGACTCACTGTCTCCATTGCCTGGTCCTCCGTCTGGCTCCGCCCCTTTTTATAGCTCCGTCTAGCTCCGCCCCTGATGTCCGGCTTTGTCTCACCAGGGTCCTGCCCCCCCCCCCCTGTTACAGTCTGCTCGTTCTTAGCCCCGCCTCCACCTAGCTTGTCAGTGCTGACTGACGGCCCTCCCCTCTTCCATTGTATCCTTGTTGCTAAGTACCAGCGGCCCTTATCTATTGAATAGATCGCGGCAAGTGAAGGAAAAAACTTCCCTCATAAATGCGCCCACTCATGGGGCAGCCACGGCATCCGGGCCGGAAAAGATTAGCAGTCCAGGCCTGGTATAGTCTATAGCAGTGACTGATATTTCAACTCTGCTAGCTCCTATTTCTAGCTGAGCTTGTTACACTGAAAATTCATCAAAAGGGAAAATCGTAAAACTTAAAGGGGTTGTCTCGCTACAATGATTGGGTTTTAATTAAAAGATCTTTAAAAAACAAGCAGCTTGGCAAAATAAAGTTCATTAAAAAATGTCCTACTGATTTTGAGTTATACCTGTTAGTAGTAGTGCATCAGCTCCTGAAATCCCCGTAGCAGCTGACCTGTTGATCTTTATCTCACTGGCTGTAAGTGCGGGTGACTCATCCGCTTCTCAATGCAGGTCCGAGCACAGAGCCCCTCCTGCACAGTATGAGGCCACTGGTGTTGCTTCGGTCGGGATGGGAGGGGGCGGGGGAGGGCTTCTGTGTCTGTGTAGCTGGATTAACCCTGTGTGTGCCTGCTCCCTCCTGCTCTCTACACAGATTGAGGAGAGCAGAGATGAGCTTTGACTATAGAACAGATCAGGGGAGCATATGAACGGTTCATACCCCTCCCTGCTCTGCTGTATTAGTGACACATTGTGATTATAGTAACTCACTTCACAGCTTTCCCTGTAATGTTTTTGACAGGATTTGTTTGTTTGTTGCTTGAGATGGAGATTTGTATGCTAAGCAGGGGGTATAGGAACCTTTACATCCCCCCCTGCTCTGCTATTAGCATACACAGCTCCACAGACCTCTCCACACTCATAGATCAACCCTCTCCTGTCTCCTGACTCAGTTGTGATCCAGCAGCCTGCAGCAGACCTAGGCAGGCACATACAGGGTTAACTCTGGCAGCAAACCCCCTCGCCCTTCTCCTGCTGTATAGAAGTTATGGAGGAGAGCTTTCTGTGTGCTGAGGGAAGGGGGGAAGAGGGAGGAGAAGAGGCAGACAAGAAGCACACCCCTGAATTCAAAAATCCTTTGCTGCCAGACACTGAGGTAGGCTGAAAGCTTGTAATGAGACAACTCCTTTAACATTTAATTGATATCTTTAAAAGTGGTAATAAAGCAATAATCTTATCAATCTTTTGGAATATAGATGATGCATATTATTTGATGTGGTTGTTCCTGATGTGCACTTTCTATTATATCTCTGTACATTATTACATTTTCAGTTACACTAAGGGAGACCTGTATGATCAGGTTTTTCACCCTTGTCTGGCGTCAAATGCGCCAAAGTTAGCAGTCTACGATGTCTAACGTGCCTAACGAATGTGTTGCACCACACTCGTAATATTAAACACATATATAAATGCGGTCCGGCAAAACTAAGCGCATTACCGCTCGAACAGGCAGACCTATTTCAATGTGGTCTGCCTAAGCCTGTGGAGTCGAAGTGGAGCTAGATTTGCTGTTAGGGAAAAAAATGTCCAATGTTTCTCAACTTCCACCAGTACATTAATAAAAAGTAATTTATGATAATTATCAAACTGTATAAAATTTTATTATTTAAATGTAATACCAGCCGGTATTTGCCCTATGCCGTGGGGATGCGCCCTAAATGTGATATTGTGGATATTGTTTTACTCCCTCTGTTCTCCCTTATTTGTCCCTTGAGGAGATTGTTCTGTATCCTGGGAGAGGACAAAACATGTTGGGACGTTTTTGTGAGGGTGTTAGGGGTAAGGTTCCAGACAGGGACGCCCTTATCGGGGCGAACACACCTGTAAGTGTAGACGAGGGGACCAGAGAGTTGCATTAGGTCCATAGGGTCTACCAGGGATAGCACCCCTTTATTATCTCAAACTTCTTGTCTCTAAAAGTGGTAATAAAGAAATAATTATATATTACAAGTCCAGTGCAGAGACCTTAGTCACACAGGGCCTACACAACAAAATAAAGATATCAGTTAAATGTTACGTTTTAAGATTTTCCCTTTTTGTAAATTGTTTAGACTATTTCGGGAATTGGTGTGGCTGTAGCTCCACAATTGTTGTTGTGTCTTTCTGTTACACAGACTTTATTAATAGAGAAGTTGTGAAAAACAATAACACTGACCAAGCAGGATGGTTAGATGTAAATGTAAATCAGCAGAGCTGTAATTGTCATGAGAGGAAGCTTACAGTGAGAGAGCAAAAAACTACATGCTCCCAAGACGCACTGTTAGCTGCGAGTTATCTTTGATGTAAAATAATTTGTGCTCTGCAGACCTGACAGGATGGTACAAGGTAGCTCTTAGGTAAGTAAGTCTAAGTTAAAGGTTTTTTTCAGTAGAAAAATAAGATCAGAGACTGAGAAGCTCCATTCAGCTGATAAGACACAATAGGGAGCAGAAAGTAATACCAACAACCTGTCACTGCAGGAGCAGAGAGAAGTGGTCAAGTAACTAGTGAAGTTTGTGTAAACAAGCAGGAGATATGAACTGTTCTAACTCTGAAATGCGGCAAAATCAGAACAGCAATATATTTGGTAATATTGTTTATATAACTTAGCCTACTTGTTTAAAGCTATAATCAATGAGATGGGATACCCCTTTAATGTTCTTATAAAGGACATTGCAGACAAGTATCCACTTCCTTGTGACTTTGTTTGCCCTCTTTTGTTTGTGTATTTCCTTTGCCTATTTTCGTTGATGAATTCAGTGGGGCGATGTGGTGAGGGTCGACACTGAACACTTGCAGCATTGCTGGTGGATGAATTGGGAGAAAGGGATATAACGATGCAGTTAGTGAAAGTGTGGGCATTTTGGCTCTTATCACGTGTGTGGACAAAGAAACCTGATGGAGGTGCCGGACGTTCCCAGGGCCTACAACAGGAGCCAGAGGGTAAGGAAGATAGAAAGGGATAGGGATCAGAAAGAGATGACAACTGTCTAAGTTGCTGAGTGACTTTTCTCCTGTGAGAATACCCAAAATGTATCAATGAAATCAAAGCAAATCAATTAAATGGGAATACCCCTTTAAAGCTTCTTGCTCTGTGGAAAGAACCCAGTGATATCAGCGCAGTGATTTATGATGCTTTATCCTGGTGCCACTGCTATATAAATGGCTGCCAACTGCGGGAGACTTACCAGCTCTCCCAAGAGTCCAAGAGATCGCCCCTCTTTGTAAGGGTCTCCCGGATGTTGCAGGAGAAAGTAAACTTTGTTTTCTTCTGCTAGTTTTTGTTTGGCTTTTCTATATGTAAATCCAATTTATCTGATTTCTTACAGTTCTGTCAAGAATATGGACTTGTGTTCCTGTACATTCGTCTTCTTGTGCATTTTAGAGCTGAAAGGCATATTGCTTGAGTTCATGTTGGATTTACATCTTGAAGGTTTTTTATAATCTTTCCCATTGTTTCATGTTCACATAGGGCACACGGTACACACACCATTTATACATAGGAGACATGCTGCATGCACCACTCACACATATCCTTGTGGACACAATAACACTGACATGTCTGTCTATTCCTTATGTAGCACACAAGATCTGTGGCATAGAACTTTCTCACAATCACCTCTTCCCATTCACAATCATTAAAGGAAATGTCCAAGACTGTAAAACACCTAACTGCAGAAGATGTGTAAAAAAATCCCAGTGGTGCTCCTGCGGTCCCTTTCTGTTTACAAGGCTGTCGTAATGCCACGCTGCCCTGCTCCAGACCTTGCTGTGTACATATTCTGCAGTCAGTTTTTGTTCTCCAGGACAACCCCTTTAATTTTGTGATGTAGCTAGGACACTGTACACAGCCCCTGCACCCCTATGACCATTCCTGTCCTGGACACCCACATTATGTCCCCTATTACCCCCCTTTACACACTGTCCTGTAACTGAAGGCAGCAACTACCCAAAATGCACACCTGACTGTAGTAGTATTGCTGACCACGGCAGACACTTCTGATTGCAGAGAGGGATGCCCAGGACTTCCCATAGAAGGTAGAGGAGAAATACTAACAAACATAAAGCGGAGATAGATCCAGCAATGTAGGAAGTGGAGAAATATTCTTTATTGAAGTTTTCAAGTGCAGAGGGTATACAAATGGCAGCAAATAGCCGACGCGTTTCGGGCGCAAAAGCTCACCCTTGTTCACAGCTGTGAACAAGGGCAAGAGTTTGCGCCCAAAACGCGTTGGCTATTTGCTTCCATTTTTATACCCTCTGCACTTGAAAACTTCAATAAAGAATATTTCTCCACTTCCTACACTGCTGGATCTATCTCCAATTTTTGTTTGCTGATTGGTCCTGCGACTGAGGACAGAGATCCTAAGCATTGGTAAGGGAGAAGCAAGCACAGGATTGACCAGGTGGCATAAACTGCAATCAAGGTTACATAGTTACATAGTACGGTTGAAAGAAGACACGTGTCCATCAAGTTCAACCAAGGGTGGGGAAAATGTGGGTGATGGGAGAGAGACAAGGACATTAAGCCCAGCCTCACCACTGGTTAATGCCCTGAAACCCACAAGGCAAGAACCAATCTGCTCCAGTGGAGACCCCATCTCTGACCCCAGAGCCTCCACCAGCCAGATCCAGAATTTTACATAGCTACATAAGCATTAATATTCTTTAGTGTCAGGTAGTTATCTAAGCCTTTCTTGAAACTCTCTACAGTTCCTGCTGTGACCAGCTCCTCAGGCGGCTATTCCACAGATTCACAGTTCTTACAGTGAAGAACGCTCTTCTCCTATGGAGATTGAATCCTTTTTTCTCTAGTCGAAGGGAATGTCCCCTTGTCTATTGAGGGGGCTTCACTTGAATTTATTTTTCCCCATACTTTTTGTAGGGACCATTTATATATTTATATAAATTAATCATGTCCCCCCGAAGCCGTCTTTTCTCAAGACTAAAATAAGTTCAATTCTACTAACCTCTCCTCATAACTAAGATGCTCCCTTCCCCTTATAAGTTTGGTTGCTCGTCTTTGTACTCTCTCTAGCTCCATTACATCTCTTCTATAAAAATTGGGGCCCAGAACTGGACAGAATATTCTAAGTGAGGACGCACCAATGCTTTGTACAGTGAGCCACAGCTTTTCTCATGAGAAATACTAACACTTCCACTACCAGCAGCACCACAAAAAAGTGCAGATACTGCTGGGCCCCAGCTTCGATATCCTCCAGAAGAGCTTAAAAAAATATTATAAAAAATAAACTAAATAAAACTTAAAAAGGGAATACAATTATTATTTAATCCACACAATGAATACCTCCAAAAAATTTAAAAAAAAAAGCCTAAACAGAATTTTTTGTTCATCCAATCATAAAAAACAGAACAAAGTTACTCTTATGTACCCCAAAATATTACAAAAGAAAACATTAACTAATCCCACAAATGATAATTCCTTGCACAGCTCCATCAACAGAAAGATAAAGTTTATTGTTCTTAGAAAATTGTGACATAAAAACTGGATTTTTTTTTTCAAGTGATGATTTGTGGATGGAAGTAGGGGCTCGTAGAAGGAGGCGCGGCCTACATGAGTGGGTGTGGTCTTCAAAAGGGGTACACATTGTAAAAAAAATCTGTGGTGCGTGAATCTCCTTGAAGACAATTTTCAAAAGTTGACATATGTGTATGCCCCTGATCACAGTATCCCAAAAATGCAAACACATAATTTGCCTGGGCATCCAAATATAATTCCCTCCCCTACAAGTAATCAACAGTAATAATAGGCTAACTCCAAAATAGCATTTTCCTCAAAAGAAAATAACAAGAGCATAAATTCCACAAAACAAAATATTAATAAATGATATAAATGATAAAATAAAAAGAAAGGTGACACAGAAGATGATGCGGGCAAACACCACAAATATTTTGTGTAAAAAATAACATATATTCTCCAATTAGTGATTCATTACAAATCAATCAATTCCTCTATAATAGTACTATAGGTGGAATATAACACCTAGAATTTGTATAGCTAACACCAAGTCAATACAGATAAAGCCAGCCCATAAGCATAAACTCATATAAATCACCACCTACTCTATATGTAAAATACAGTCCTGTCTATAAGCCACGTTTCTCGGAGATCGCTTCTTCTTGGGATAAAGAAGTAAAATGCAAAAAAACGGGTGCCCCAGACTGGGGGGTTTTACCCCCCTTTTAAACCCAGATATTTATTGATTTTTATTGGATACCTAATTAGATTTACAGATGTTAGCGGGAATAAACAGGAAAAGATATTCCCACCGTGTTTTTAAGGCACAAAATTTTTAAATCTCCCCTTTTTTCCAATGCTTTTAAAATTGCCTTTTTTTTCAGATCAAAAGCAGATAACACAAATTTAAAACCGTGATATCAGGGTTTAAGTGTACTTTGTTTCTTTCTTTTATGTGGAAAATTAAATAGGTGGTGTTTAAACCCGTATTATCTTTTTAGGTTTATTTGTATTACCTTATTTTTTAGGGAGCTTTTTTTATTATTCAATACTTTTAAAATTTTAAATTCAATTAAAATCCCTGTGTTTTTGTTTTTGTTTATAACAAAATTTATCAGTAAAAATGAAAACCCTTATGGGCTCTATCTACTTTAAAACATTGGGAACCTCTCCCAACCCCCTTCAAACAAAGTATCAGAG
The DNA here is from genome assembly GCA_025379985.1 of Phyllomedusa bahiana. Taxonomy (NCBI): domain Eukaryota; kingdom Metazoa; phylum Chordata; class Amphibia; order Anura; family Hylidae; genus Phyllomedusa; species Phyllomedusa bahiana. The sequence continues at coordinate 12,601 of JAODAL010034696.1, read as the reverse complement.
GTAAATATTCAGCCAGGCATTTTTTGGGGGATATTTCAGAAAAAAATTTAAACCCAAAAAAAATTTTTAAAATTTGGGATACACTTCTAATTTTATGCAGTGGCATGGGCTAGGGTTTTCATAAGGGCCCACTGAGCGTCACCCATTTTTGGTGAAAAGGCAGGGGGCCTGAGGAAAAGCGTCCGGTATACACTTTTCATTCCCCAAATGATGGCGGGGGCCCCCCGGGGGGTGATGAAAATGGTCTTTTCTGTACTTTTTCCCTGGGTTTTGGGACCAAATTTAGCCCTCCGGGAAACTTTTTTATAGAAAGGAGAGAAGAGCGGAAAAAAACCTACTTAAAGGGGCCCCCTAATTCCCTCCCTTACCTCCATAAGAGCCCCCTATCTCCCTTTTCCTACTTCCCCACAAGGGGCCCTTATCTCCCCTTCATCCCTCCCAAAGGGGGCCTTATTACCTTCATACCTAACCAAAAGGGGCCCTTTTTAAACCTCCCTATTTAAAAAAAAAAAAGGGTCGTGTCTGTTTGCCTCCCTTTTTAGAATTTGGCCCCTTCTCCCTATTCCTGCTTAAAGGGGAACATTATTTCCCAAAGAGGGGGCCCCAAATCCACTTACCCCTTTCCTACCAGAGGGGGCCCTTTTATTTACTTACCAAATTTTATTGAGGGGGGCCCTATTGTATTATTTTTTTTTTAGGGGCCCCCTTTTTGGGCCCAGGGCTTTTAACTTTCGGGGGGGGTTTTTACATATATAACATAGGGCAAAACAAAGAAAAAAAGGGGTGATGATTAAAAAAACTAACAAATGGTACAGGGGGGAGAGGTTGGGGGCCCTTGCCTTTGAGGGCTTCAGTCTACAAGGAAGGGGGCGTAAAAGACAAAGGGTGAGGCAAAACATGTTTGTGGGGGGAGCATTTGAAAGGGGGTTATTGGGGTTATAGGCAATCCTGAAGAGAATGGGTTTTCGGGTTGCTTCTGGGGGGGTGGAGTGAGGGAGAGTCTGATGTGTTGGGGCAGTGAATTTGGGAGTATGGGGAAGCACGGGAGAAGTTTTGGAGATTGTTATGGGAGGAAACTGATTAAAGGGAAAAAAAGAGAAGAAGGGTTTTGGGAGGAGCGAAGGTTGCGGGGAAAGGGGAAGGGATCTAGTGTTTTAATGAAGAGGTGTGGGGGTAGGGGAGGTTTTGGGAAAGCCTTGTAGGTCAAGGTTACTAATTGAACTGGGAAAACGCTGGGGCCCCAAAGGGAAGCCAGGAAGGGTTGGCATGAGGGGGGGAGGCAAGGGGGGGTAAGCGAAAAGGGGAGAGGTGGAAAAAGGGCGGCAGCAGAGTTAAAGGGTGGTTTTGGGTGGGGCAAGGGTTTTTCCCAGACGGGAAAGGGCCCCCAAGAGAAAGGGTGTTTTTCAGTAGTTTTAGGCAGGGAAAAGACGGAAAGGGGAAAAGGACAAAGCATTTTTGTGTATCAAAGTTTAAAGGAAAAAGAGTGGGTTGTGGGGCCCTTTTTTTTGGGGTGGAAAACAGCAGGCAGAGGGAAAAGGGTTTGGTTTTGCCCCGGTTTTGAAGGGGGCAGATTGGGGTCAAAGGTTAACCAGGGCAGGGGGGGGGGGGGGGGACCTTTGGTGGGGGGGGCCCCTGGAAGGGGTTTTTGCCGGGCCAAAATTGGAACTTTTGGGGATAGAGAGAAATTAGGTTGGGGGGATAGAAGGTTTGGGGGGAAAAATGATAAATTCAGATTTTTCCTGTTTGTTTTATGAGTTGGAGTAGAAGAAGGAGAATATGGCGAAAACGTCTGGGATCCCCGGGTGAAAACCCAAAAAAAATTTTAAATCTGGGAAAAGGAAAGGGTGTGGGGTTGAGTATTTGTCGCTTTCCCAAATGGTATTTTTCGGCCATGTGATGTATGAGCTGACCCGGCCCAAAAGTGTAGATAGAGAAGAGGGGCCCCATCTACTTAAAACCCACCTTCTAGAAGGGGCCCTATGTTTAAAGGGGGGCTTTTCCTACTTTAAAAGGGAAAAGTTTGCCTACTTATCTGACTAATTTTTGGTCTAACTTTGCTAAAAAAAGCATTTCTTATTCCCTGTTTTATTTGGGGGGACAGTTTTTATTATGGGGTGTGTTCCTATATAATGGTTGGGACAAATGGGGTTTTCCCCAAAAATCAGTAAAGGGGGCACTTCACGTTTAGGTCAAACATGTTTGTGTGGGTAAATTCTTCAGGGGTGGGAAATGGTGGCCGGGAGAAAAAATTATTTAAAGGTCGGATTGAAAAAAAAAGTAAAGAGAGAACTTTCTTCGGATAAGGCAATCACCTGTGGGGGGCCCTAAATTAACTGCCCGTAATCTTTTTATATGTACAAAGCCTTTTTGTACATGGGTTTTTTAAAACCTTATGGTCAAATGTTTTTGGTTTTGGGAATAGTGGGCTTAGTGTAACAGTTTATATTGAGTAACAGAAAAATGGTTATTATTCAGCCCTTTTATGGTGGTGATATTTGGTCATGAAAGTGGCAGAAATTTTTAAGTGCTTGTTTATTTTTGTTAAATTTATATTATTTTGGGTTTTGGGGTACTGGTTTGATTTAGTAATAAATTTGTGATATTGGTCAAATTTGGTAGTGTTGTGGCCCGGGGATTATTTTGGGGTATTGTATTTGTGTTAAATTTGGGAATATTGGTTTGTTTTTAAAATTTTTTTGGTAATAATATTATGAGGTTTTTGGTCCTATAAAATGATAAAGTGGGCTTGTAAAACTTACTGTCATTTAAAATTAGATTAGTTTAAAAAAAGCAGTTTTAGCATAAACTCCAACAAAACTAAACCGTTTTAAAAAAAAGGCAAAAATTGCATTTTTTTTCCTTTTTCCCCCACAAAAAAAATTATTTGGGGGGGGGGAAAGGGGTGAAAAAGGAAAAAGGGCCTTCAGTGTAAAAAATTGTTTTTTTTTTTTCACTCCATTTGAAAGGGAAATTTCTTCTATGGACAATTCCTTTAAAAAGAAAATAAGGGACAGTTTCATTTACACCCAGCGTTCCATTTCCCCTTTAAAATAGGGAAATTTTTTGTTAAAAAGTTTGGTAGCCCCCCAAATTAATTTTGCACCTGGGCCCAAGAGGGCCTTAGCTTCGCCCCTTATTTTTAGTTTATTTTTTTATAAGAAACCCCAAATATACTAATAGTGTTGGGAGGGTTTCCCAATTTTTTAAAGTAAACAGAGCCTATGAAGCTTAAATTGTTACAAAATGTGAAAGCATAGAACTTATGTTTCAATTTCATGTTTCAAATTTAAAAATTTTTACCCCAGATTTAAAATTTTTCCCTTTCCCAAAAGGGAAATTTCCACCCCTTTCTTTTTCTAATTAAAACAGTTTCGGGCCAAAATTATTTCTTTTAGTTGTTTTTGTTTTTTTATTGGGGATTATGGGGGGGGCTTCTTGGCCCCGAGTTTCTTTTAATTGCAATTTGGCGGGGTGGGGCAATTAATTTTTTTAAATTTGGGGCCGGGATGAAAAAGTTTCGATGCTTTTGAAGGGCCGTTTCTAAAAAAAAAAATTTTGGGTGAACGGGGAAAAAAAAATCGTTTTTTTGGGTGATTATTTTTGTGGAAACTTACTGGGGGATGTATCTATATACCTGCCTTACTCATGGTACACAGTAAGGCAGGTATATACAGCTCTCCTCAGTAAGGTAGGTATGTAGATGTATGTCCCCTCAGTCAGTCAGGTATATACAGCTCCCCTCAGTCAGTCAGGGTATATACAGTCCCCTCAGTCAGTCAGGTATATAGATATAGGTACCAGCAGGCAGGTATATAGATAGATACAGCTTCCCACAGGCAGGTATATAGATAGATACAGCTCCCCACAGGCAGGAATATAGATAGGTACAGCTCCCCACAGGCAGGAATATAGATAGGTACAGCTCCCCACAGGCAGGGGAATATAGATAGGTACAGCTCCCTCAGCCCGGAATATAGATAGGTACAGTCCCCTCAGCCAGGAAATTTTAGATAGGTACAGCTCCCCTCAAGCAGGTTTTATAGATAGCTATAAACTCCCCTCAAGCAGGTATATAGATATAGCACCCCTCAGGCAGGGATATATAAGGCTCCAAAACAGGAGGTATATAGCTATTTAGGGCTCCATACAGGCAGGAATATAGTTAAGCTCCACACAGGCAGGTATATAGCTAGTTCGGGCTCCATTTCAGGCAGGTATATTAGTTAAAGCTCCACACAGGCAGGTATATAGCTGTTAGGGCTTCCCACATGCAGGTAGGGCTTCCCACAGGCAGGTATATAGACCCGGGCTTCCCACAGGCAAAGGGATATAGACAGGGCTTCTAACAGGCAGGTATATAGACATGGCTTTCCACAGGCAGGTATATAGACAGGGCTATCCACAGGCAGGTATATAGACAGGGCTTCTCACAGGCAGGTATATAGACAGGGCTTTCCACAGGCAGTTATATAGACAGGGCTATCCACAGGCAGGTATATAGACAGGGCTATCCACAGGCAGGTATATAGACAGGGCTATCCACAGGCAGGTATATAGACAGGGCTATCCACAGGCAAGTATATAGACAGGGCTTTCCACAGGCGGGTATATAGACAGGGCTATCCACAGGAAAGTATATAGACAGGGCTATCCACAGGCAGGTATATAGACAGGGCCCTCCACAGGCAGGTACACAGACAGGGCCTTCCAAAGGCAGGTATACAGACAGGGCTTCCCACAGGCAGGTATATAGATAGGGCTTCCCACAGGCAGGTATATAGAGATGGCTTCCCACCGGCAGGTATATAGCTGCTTCCCACAGGCAGGCATATAGATAGGGCTTTCCATAGGCAGGCATATAGATAGAGCTTTCCACAGGCAGCCATATAGGTAGGGCTTCCCACAGGCAGGTATATACTTTTATGACCAAAATAACAAACACTAATACTCATTCTGGCTTTCCTGCTTCCCGGCCGAGCGCGCTCGTCTTCTATCCGAGGAGCTTCCCGAGCTGGTGGGCGTGATGACGTCATGCCGCCAGCGCCGGGACGCTCCTCTGGCAGCTCCTGGGCCTGCACAGAGTCATTACTCTGTGTGCGCCGAGGAGAGGCAGCGGCGTGGTGAGTGGAGTTCATCGCGTCGCTCCCTAATTCACCAGTCATAGTAGAACTGACGGCCCGCGGCGGCCTCTCAGCAATACCCGGGCCGTATCCGACGAGCTGGAGGGCCGGATGCGGTCCGGGGGCCGTACTTTGCCCAGGTCTGAATTAGAGAGATGCTTTACATCAGCTTCATGGACATAAGAGCCTGTGAGTAGGAGCTGACCCTTTGACTTCTATAGGAGAGATTTCTAGGCATGTTCTGTGACTTGGAAAGAAGTTAGTGAGCAGGGAGGTGGAGGGTTGAGTTGTGACTATCTCCTGATAATGAGGAGACTGCTGAAAATGTATACAATAGGTCATTTTCTTATGACACATTCCCTTTAAGGGCTTGTCCCCACGGCACGGGTTTGCAGCCGGTTTTCCAGATGGTTTTCGGTTTTGTAAACCATCTGCAAACCGGCTGACAAACTTTAAAATGGATCGCTATGGAAAACCCATGCAGCAGTCCCCACTGCATGGGTTTTCCGTCCAGCGGTTTTTCCGAAAAACATAGAACATGTTCATTCTTCCGCTAATCACGGAGAATAGCCGCCCCCCTGCAGCCGTGTACACGACACGAAAATAATGCGAATACTTGTCGGATAAACCAACCAGCGTTTGTACTGTGCCGTGGCTTATTCACGCCATAATTGCGGGACGGATTTCGCCCTGCAATTATGGCGTGTGCTGTGCAGCGGGGGCAGGGCGAGGGGGCCGGCAGCTCGCCGGCCGCATAGATATCCATTATCCACGGCACGTATCCCGCCGGGATAATGTGCATGTCACTTTCTCCCCGCTCAGCGTACTCGGTGAGGGAAGACGGAATCCATAGTTCTCTATGGAACTGTGGATTACCGTAATGACTGGGACGGATTTCAGCCGTATTGGAGCGCAGTACAGCGCGCAATACAGCTGAAATCCGTCCCATAATCAGCTGTGTGAACATGCCATAAGAAGTAATGCCTGGAAGGTAGGGGCTGCACCTATTAAGAAAACATTGCTTTACACTACAAACTCACATAGACTAAAAAAAAAAAGTGCTGCAAACAAGTACATTCCCATTTTGTTTGATCACAATGATTAAAAGCAGTGAGAGTAACAGTGAATCAGGAGTTAATGGAAGCTAACAGAACACCCTTCTCCTAAGGTGAGAGTCTATGAGGTTGGACATTTATGGGACATTCAGGTAAAAGCAGTGGATAGGTTTACTTAGGATTGCATATGGGAACACTATTTTTTGATATTATCCTGCCACCAGATCACCAATGAAGATGAAAGGTAAATAGGGTAAATGTATTAGGAGGCAAGATGGGAACTTTTCTACAATGAAATAAATATCTTGTTGGGATTTGGGAGACATATTCCTGGTGTTCTGTAAAATAGCCAGGTTGCAGTATGCTGTCATTTTCTAGCTGTAGTGTACTTGCAAATAGACAGCATGGTAGCCCCTTGTAACGCTGGGGTCCTGGGTTCGAATTCCACCAAGAACCCCAACATTTGCAAAGAGTCTTCCTGTGTTTGTGTGGGTTTCCTCCATTTTTTCCCCACTCCAAAAACATACAGATAGGTTAATCTGGAATGTAGACTGAGAGCCACAGTGGGGACAGGGAGCAATGTGAATGATGGCAATCTCTGTACAGCGCTGCTGAATATAATAGCGCTATATAAAGGAATAGAAAAAGAGAGAGACACCCCCAGTACATAACCTCACAGTTGCCTTCCTGAAAGTCTCATATGGGCAGACACATGGCTGATTTCATATGCACAGTCCTACACACACTGCCGCATGTCATCCCTGCTCGAAGCATTCATTCTTCCGAAGCAAGGATCACTGCTTCTCTGAATCACTCCATTAAATTGCTAATATCTGATTGTTCTTTAAGATTTTGAAACTTGCTGGGAAACATTTGCAGATAATTTTTTTCGCCTGCAGTCACTGTGCCTAATGCCCATCCATTGAGTACCATATGTGTTTATATGCGCTGCAATTTTCCACTTGATTACATCTTACCACACGCACTCTCATCCACACAGAGAAGACAACTGCACAATTTCTATAATATCTACTTTCTTCAGATCCCGTCCTTTTACAGCAAGGTTGCCAGCATTAAATAACTTGTCAAGAGGCCAAACAGGTCCAGTATATTTAACAATTCAACACACAACAGAAGGAAACATTTTCGTGTTGAACCAATGTTCTGCCAAGATCAATTTGTAGGAGCTATTATATCTGAGGATTGAGGTATAACATATCTTTGATATATTGTTAAAGTGGGTGGGAGGGGTAAAAAATTGGGGAAAAACCCTTATGTCATCATTCCAGCGTCTCTGCTCTGGTGCTCCCTGCCATTATAGATCACGTGATGTTACAGCCAATCACTGGGCTTAGTGGTCACATGCCATACAAACATGGGGGCCTCCACCCATTACTAATCCCTATTTTTTTTACTTATCAGTGGGCGCCTGACAGGAGTACTGCCCGTACTGCCCTATTAGCACCCCTGCAATCACCCACCACAACATAACTGTAGGGGGCCAAGTAGTTGTCATGGTAGCAATGGACCCAGCAAATGTCCCAAGCCTAAAATGTTAGTAGATAAAATAAGATCATGATAACAGCACAATACCCGGCAATACAGAGATACTGTATTGCTTTGTACTAGTGAATGCCCCTACAAGTGGTCAAATCTGTCAAGGATTCAGTGGGTTAGTTAGCTCTGTCACAGTTGAGGAAGGCAAGTACGTATGGTAACGGTCATAATGGGTCAGTACCGTACTGTAACAACCGTAGTCAGGTATTGTGGATCCTCTGGGCCGCCGCAAGCGTAGACAGTAAAAGTGATGACCACGCCAGGGAGCGGAGTGTAAGAGGCCCCCAGTCTTCATCGGAGCCCACCGCAAGGCTGGACGGACTTAGCTGCGGGGAACCTCCAGGTTGCTACCCATGAAGTGGCTACTCATGGTGACAGCCAAAGTGCAGGACGGAAGCCAAAGGGTAGAGGCAGAGGCGACGGGTCACAGGCAGGTGTGGCCATAGGCAGGTGACAGGCATTTAACGGACGGGTACAACGGCAGATAACCACAGTAGTATCGTAGATATAGCAGCAGGAACAGCAGTAGTATGACGCACTGGAAAACCAGGGGTTACTGCAGGTAATACTGGAAGCAGAAGCTACACAGCAGACACGGGTCAAGATCACTGAAGTAAAACAGTAAACTGACCAGGCGCAGAGACAGGAAGTACCTTAAATCAGAGGAGGTCACAGGTCAGTGAACAGGTAATTAGGTACTGTCCCTTTAAATTACTGCGAGCTTCTGCGCTCCCTAGGAGGCTCGCGTGCAGGCATAGGATGCCATGGAGCAGGAGAGAGGATAAGTGAGTTGAACCTGGTGGTGGTTGGCGCCACCGGCACAGTTTTCACAGCATGGACACATGCCGCTGCAGCACACGCAGAGACAGGGATAGGAGTAACAGCAGGAACCCAGTCATTCTCGCGGTACCACAACGGAAGCTGCGGCATTGACTGGGGCAAAGACAGGGGACTCAAGCGGATCACATGCACGCTCGCAGTCCCAGGCACGGACCACAGTGTGAACCGTGACAAAATCTTAGAGGGGGACATGTATGAAAGGAACTGCGCCAGGTTTGTGGCGTATCTTGCGCCAAAAAACTGTTGTAGTCCTGTTCTATAGATGTATGAAGCGTCATGCTCCAAACTTTGATACATGCGCCTCATCAGGGGCGTTGCTAGGGTCCCAAAACATCAGGGGCTCGGGCCCTGTGTTAAGTTTTGCCAAAAAGGCGGGGTTCACACTGTGTTTTTTTACACCCCATGAACGCGGCATGTGTTTTTACAGAGAAAAAAATGTGGCCAGCGCGTTCCCCTCTGAAGCTCCCACTAATAATTATTCTCCCAAGAACAGGTAATCGTTGCTCTCAGTGAGGCTATGAGTTACCATAATGTTGGCCCGTACTTCGGGTGTATTGAAGTGCAATAACCCGCCAAAGTACGGACCAACATTATGTCGTGTGAACATACACAGAATATTTGTGGGGCATAACTGCTGTATTGCGGCCAAAGTTCGCCCCACAAATACGGTAAAATCATAGCGGTGAAAGGGCTAGGATTAGCCCGCTGTTTTTTCCCTGCACATAGAACCCGCCCGTAAAAATAAGTAACCAGGGCCTTCATTCAGGGGGAAAGTGAAAATGGATGGGAGGTGGGCGGAGCGCTGCTGAAATTACACGCTGGAGAGCACGTACTTTCAACAGCAGGCGTTTTTTTTATAGCGATGCGCACAGGTCCGTGCCACTATATGCTGTGTGACAGACCCTTAGGGCAGTACACCGTGTGTTTTGGAAGTACATGCTGTTCAGCGGGATACTTCCAAGCACAGGGGGGCCGGTCCATTCACCTCCATATCAGAGCCGCGAAGAAGTGACCTGTACATCTCTCCCCGGTGTACAATATATGTGTATTGTACGCACGGGAGAGACAAAGATGTAATTCATAGCTCTCTGTGAGAACTATGAATTTTCAGTAATTGTGCGCGGCATGTCGGGCGTATTGAAGCGCAAATAAGCCACGAAATGCGCCCCGTGATTTATGCAGTGTGAACATACCCTTAGTCTGGCTGCAGCAGCTAAAATCATACGCAACCCTGACAAATGACAAGTATAACAAAATTTTTATTCAAATAGATTTGTCATCAGGGTTGTATTTTTATGTCTAGGGTGTGTTCACACAGCGTTAAGTGCGGTAAACCACAGTTCTCATAGAGAAAATATGGATTTTCACCCCTCCCCCCCCATGCGTACAAGACGATCGTTTTGTATGCATAGGGAGATAAGTGACATGTCAATGCATGTCTATGGCGCTGGCGGGCTGTCTCCCCCCCCCCCCCCCTGCTTCGAGAAGACGTGCTGAACAGCGCAAGCTCCGGGAGCCCCCAGGGGATTGCGGCATGTACCGTACACATCACAATACACCGTGTGAACATAGCCTAAGGGACACACAGGCAGGATTATGTTTTACTGATGTGAATGAGGTGATATTGTGGATATGTGTGTGTATACACCAATATACATACACATATATACAGTACATACACAGAGACCCTACATACACAGAGACATGTATTCAAACATACATACACACACATACAATGCATTTCATACACACACATGTATACACATATAAAAATACACACAGACATGTTATACAAACACATACACACATGTATGCACATAAATACAATACATACACATTTGCATACACATTGAGTACAGTTAACATTCAGGAAAAATATTTTGTCTACCCCATATTACACAACTTATAATTTTTTTTCAGAACTGAGGCTCCGAACAAACTTTTATCCTTCTTGCTGGTCTGGTCCCGAGATAGGAGCACAGCAGGGGGCGGAGCCTCTCATGGCCGGACAGCGCGCTTCTTCCAGTCTCTCTTCACAGTGTGAGCAGCCGGCGCCCCCTCCTCCCTCCTGTGTTCCTGTCATCCCGGGCAGTCGCCCTCCCCCTCGCTGCCTGCACATAGCTGCTGCTGCTCCAGGGGACGCACACACAGTAGAACAGCTTGTCGGCTTTACAGGTCACAGGGAATGACCTGGAAAACCGGGGCGTTCTGAGACTCGGGGCACAGGGAGTCTGGTCCGGGGCTTGTGCCCCGAACAAAACTACCTAGCGACGCCCCTGCGCCTCATCCAGCACCTTGGAATGCGCCAAAAATACGGGGGCATGTCGCACCAGATTTGCAGGTTTAGACACATTTATGAATCTGTAAGGCCAAAAGTAGGTGCAAAACTGTCAGAACAGCCAGACCAAGTTAAAAGTGGTCTGACTGAGGGCAAAATTGTCGTAGACGAGCTAGAATTGCCATTAGGGCAAAAAATATCAATTATTTCTCAACTCATATAACTAAAATAATTCAAATTAATTTATGATAATTATCAAACTATATAAAATTTAATAATATAAAATTAATATCAAATTATATAATATATATAATATAAAAAAAATATATAACATTATCTCCAATACCCTGTTTCCCTGAAAATAAGACAGCGTCTTATATTAATTTTTGCTCCTAAAGATGCACTATGTCTTATTTTTAGGGGATGTCTTATTTTTCCACAAATAAATTATAGCATGCTACACTAGGGTGTGTGTGTTGTGTGTGTGTGGTGTGTGTTGTGTGTTTTGTGTGTGTGTTTTGTGTGTGTGTGTGTGTGTAAATATCTTAAAGTTTAGAGTCACAAACCATAGGATATATGTTTGTAAAGGACATTTTATTGCAGCTGCAGTGACTTATCTCAAAGGATGGCAAATGTAACATGCTGGGACTTGTAGAACTAGAAGTTCCAGCATGCCCCCTCAGCCATCCTGTGAGATGTGTGTGTGTGTGTCAGTATCATTGATCGGTTCTCCCCCCCCCCTCCATCCCTCACTTACTTGTACACTTTCTGTCTCCTGTCCTGGGATGTTCTGGACCTGTGGTGACATCAGTCACATGACCTCCTTGCACAGGTCCTTCAAAACTCCTCTACAACAATATGTCCCAGGGCTGTTTCTCGGGGTGAGTGGGGCTAAAGAACACCTGCCCCCTCCCCTTTCTCTGCCCACCCCCCTTAAGGACAGCCCTGTGTATTGGGAAGCCTGGGAGCATGATTTCCGCTGTGTTTCCCATTTTCGGGGGGGTGCCTTATATTATGGAATTCAACAAAATCTCTTCTTTGTCTTACTTCCGGGGGTGTCTTATTTTTGGGGAAACACGGTAACATTTATCTAAAATGATATCATCTAAAATTAATGTTAAATGAAATAATATAAATTAATTAAACCAATACAGCATCTTCCATAAATCCCACTTTCTATTTGGTATTTAAGGAGTTATCGTAATATTATCAGTGATTACAGACACATCACAGTAGGATAGAAATAAAAGAAATTGCGTTAGAATAGCATGTCAGTGAATAGAAACTATGGTAGTAATCTTGCATGGCGCACCACGAGTCTTAGCGAGACCTATCATATGTCGGCTATTGCCATATGTGGAATAAAGGTTAACCCACTGACCTACATTTTAATGAACGAAAATTAACGTACAATCTAAAACATATAAAAAAAAGTATTTTCTTCTCTCTCCACACTGCACTTACCAGGTCCTTCCTCCTGCACCCTCCCTCACTTTCCCTCCTTTGAGGTCCACCCCCCCAGACTCTTTCAGCCACTGTCCATCAGAGTCGCAGTTGTCTACAGACCCCCGGCTCTCCCCCGCCAGTTTCTGGATCATTTTGCCGCCTGGCTCCCACACTTCCCTCTTCTGAAGTGGCCCACCTCATCCCTGGGTGATTTCAAACATCCCCATTGATGACCCCATGTCTCCTTCTGCCTCACAGTTTCTTTCATTAACCTCCTCTCATGCCCCTCGCAGTTTACTGACTCC
>JAODAL010034695.1:0-43924 GCA_025379985.1 Phyllomedusa bahiana | reverse complement strand
AGACTTTTTAAAATAAAAAAAATTCAGATTAAAAACAAAATTTCAAAAAAAACCCCGAAAAAAAATATTCATATACTCTCAACCAAATACTTTATAGAGGCTAAAACTACGGCGTGGGTGCCAGGTAGCTGACATCAAGGTCCTAAAATGCAAAGCAATTTTTCCAAACAAATAACAAGAGAATAAAAAACTTGAAAACCCTGTAACTAAAAAGCAAAAGGGACAAAATGGAAGAGTTTTCCCGCCTTTTTGTAAAATTGTTTCCAAAGGTCAAATTTAAAATTGGGTATCCAAAAAAAAAACTTTCATTAGTACAAAGAGGGAAAACCAAATTTACACAAAGTAGCTTAACACTGAAACACCTGTCAAGGGGACAATATATTAGACGGCAAGTGCACAGACAGTTCTCAAAGTCGATGTGTTGGAAGCAAAAAAAAAACCAAGAATAAAGATTTGAGTGCCTTTGACAAGGGGTGAATTGTGATGCTAGCCCAAGGAGTCAGTGCCCTAAAAGAGGGGAGGAAAAGGTGAAGTAGCCATAGGGTCAAAAGCATCAAATGCTCACTGATGTATGTTGTGAGCGAAGGCGGGCCCACTGGCTAAACTGATGGAAAGAATCGGGAAAGGGGTCAGAAGATACAGAGTATTACAATTTGCTGCATATGGTGTTACGTAGCCCCAGACTGATGAGAGTGTCCATTCTGACCTCTGTTCACCATGAAAATATGAGCATCAAAACCAGAATGGATATTGTGGAATTGATCAGTCTAAGATGATGTGGCAGCATGAGGGGGGATCTATATTTTATATATGATTTCAGACCCAAAAAAATCCAACCTATTAAAACAAAACCCTTAATAATTCAAAATTTAAAATTTCGGGATTCATAAAAAAATCATATTTCAAAGACAATAATTACAATGCCAAATAGAGACCAATACACAAAAGGGTTATTTAATTCATCACCAAAAAAATATTTTTTCCTGTTCTCTATAAAGGAATAGTGAATCATATCAAAAACAGGGGGCAACGGGGAAAGTTTTTCAGTTTTTATTTTCCCCTTTTAAAAATAAACCCCAATTTATATCACTTAGGGGGGTACCCACCCCCTGATAAGGGCCCCCCCCGCGTTTTTTAAACCAAAAAAAATCCTATTTAAACACTCTTTTTATTGGGGGGGAAAGTTTTACTTAGAGTGTGGAATGAAACGCCCACAGTTTTCTGATTGTCAAATTACTCCTTTTCCTTTTGGACAAAAAACCCACTGAAGAGATTTCAAAAGTACATTTTTATTAAAAATACTTTTCCTTGGGCTTTATTCTTTAAATTACTGCAACCCATTTATTTTTTTTTGGTGGGGGGGGGAAAAAGGCGGGTTCCCCCTTTTTTGGGGGCGGTAGCCTGCTAAGGGACATATTAGGTTTTAAATTTAAATAGTCTTTATGATAGGTTTTTTTCCTCGGTCCCTCCTTTTTTCTGATACATTTACTTTCCCCTTCACGGGAAAACAACATGGACAAGGATAACATGGAATGGTGCGTGAATTAAATAACCATTATCGTGTACTGGTCACATATTGGTCATTGGTAATTATTATTTTTCTATTAAACGTTTTTTTAATGCGTACACTAATTCTAAAATTTTTTTTTTACTTTTAAAAGGTTTACTTTTAAAAAGCGTTGGTTTTTTTTCTTTTGGTTTTTGGGAATGGATTTGCCCTTCCCCATAAATGCTTTTTTGGTTTTCTTTAGGGGGGGTTTTATATTTTTTAATTACATCTGTTTTTTTACGACATCTAAAAGGTTTGGGATTACTACGGGTCGGGGCCCAAAAATTTTTTTGAGAATGACACAAAATTTATATTTTAAACATGATCTGTTGCCCTTGGTTTTTTTGTGTGTTTGTAAATTTGTTTTTTATCACATACGGGCCCAATTTTATGATTAAAAAAAGGGCTTTTTTTGACAGTTAGAATGAGTTTAATGCAGCAATCAAGATTTGCAGTTTTGGGCCCCTTCTTCTTCAGGACCTCTCCCAATTCTCCCTGGCATGCTCTCAATCAACTTCTGGCCCAAAATCCTGACTATAAAAGTCCATTCTTCAAAAACCCAATGTTTTGCTTTTTGCCCAAAAAATTTGTTGGTTTTTGTTTGTCCCCCCGTCTCTTGATGATTAAACCACAATTCTAAAGGGATTAAGATCTGGGGAGTTTCCCGGCCCCTGGACCCAAAATCTCTATGTTTTGTTCCCTGAGCCATTTAGTTATCACCTTTGCTTTAAAGCAAAGGGGCTTTTCCCTCATGCTGGAAAAGGCATTTTTGATCACCAAAACCTGGGTCTTGGCGGGTTGGGGGAAATTGCTCTTGGAGGACATTTTAGGGGGACCATTCTTTATTCATGGATGTGTTTTTTTTGGCAAAGACTGTTAGAGGGCCCCATTTCCCTTTGAGAGAAAGCAAAACCCCCCAAAATTTAATGGTTTCCCGGATGCTTTAAAAGTTGGCTTTAGACAAACTGGTTGGGACGCTCACCTTGTCTTCTCCGAACAAGCTTTTTAAAAATGTTCCAAAAATTCGGGAAAGGGGGTTTTTTTTAACAGAGAAAATACTTTAACCCCCGCCTCGCCCGTCCCCCTCCCCGTAACCCTTTTGGGGAAGGGAAAATCAGTCTGTCCCCGATGGGTTTTTTCCCGGAGGAAGTGGCTTCTTTGTTTCCCCCCCTTGACAACCCCCCCTTGCTCCATGAGTCTTGCCCCACAGTGCGTGCAGATGCACTCACACCTGCCTGCTGCCCAAATTCCGAGCAAACTCTTTCAAATGCTGGTACCCATTCGAAGCTGAAAAACTTTTAAGAGAAAGGGCCCGGTGTTGTGGTCTTTCTTTGGCGCCCCCGGGGCCTTTTTGGCAAAAAAATGGAACCTCTTCCCTTTAATTCCTTGATGATGCGAAAAAAATTTTTTGCTGAGGTGCAACTTTTAGCTGTTTAAAACCTTCCCCGTTAGGCCATTTTTTTTGCAGGGAATGATGACTGCACGTGTTTTTTTTAAAAGATAAACCATTTGGGTTTAAAAGAAGAGAAACCCAAAGATGCCAAGCACCACCCCCCTTTTAAAAGTGTCCAGTGGGTGATTCTTACTTTTAAACATGAAGATTTATCTCCACCCCGTCCTCTTAAAAACCCAAACCTGGTTAATGGAGCAAATTTACTGAAACGTTTTTAGTGGTCCTTTTAAGGCGGCCCCGCAATGAAGTTGAAAAAAGTGTTTTGGGGGGGGGAAAAAAATTTATTTTCCCCGGGAAAATAATTTACTTTTCCAAATTTTTTTTTCGTTAAACTGATCAATCTTTATAACTTTCCCGGGTATACAAATTGCCATTATAAAACCTGATGCAGTAGACTTTTTAAAAAAATTTAAAAAAGGTTTTCATTTCAAAAATTTTGCCCCTTTACTTAATGCAAAAAAACTAAAATTTGGGTCCCCGAAAAGACATGGCTGCTTTTGAGGAGCACCAAACCCCCAAAAACCGTTAAATGTGTTTCTCTTAACCCCCTATTAGTATGTACTTTTAAAAAAACGATATAAAATTAGAAGTCCTTTTCCTTTGCTCTAACCTAGTGTTTTTTTTGGGGACCCCCCCAAAAGGGCATAATTTTTCTTTGGATTAAGGAAACACTGTGAGGTTTCACCTTGGTTAAATCCAAATTTTTTGACCTTAAAAAGGAAATTTTGACCAAATGGAATAGATAACAAGGTGACCGCAAGTCTCAGCCCTGACAGCTCCTTCAAAACGTCTCAGAAATGTTAGTTCTTTTATAAGTAAATTAATCTGCAAAAAAATTATGTGAAGAATTGTTTACAGAAAAAAATACAAAAAATGGGGTATTAAATTACTCAAAAAACACTCCAATTCTTTGGGGGCAGGGGCGTGGGTAACCATGCTGGGTTACCCAAAAAAATTATAACCCATACTAATTTGATTTGGTGGGCTGCCCAGCACTTTCTAGGTGTCCAACCCCCAAAAACCCGGCAAACCCCCCTTTTCCCCCGCAAAATGTTTTGGGGAAATAAAAAATATGACATACTGGAAAAATTTTAAATTTTGAGGTTTTAGGTTTTAAGAATTTGTTTAAGAAAAAATTCCCCCAAAACATCACGAACCTTGGGTTTTTTGTGTAAAAAAACGAATTTTCGCTTTCCTTTTTAGTATTTTTAAAAAAATTTTGGGGGAAACCCTTTTCCTCTAAGTAATGGTCAGCAAGTTGCTCACAAATCTTAGAAGCTACTTGTTGTGTTTTTGTGTTTTAAAATCTGGTTGCTCAAAAGGGGGCCGTTAATATTTCCCGGTCGGATCCCCAAAGGCCTATAAAATAATGTAAAGGTCTTACATAATTCAAGATATTTTAGCGTATCATATTATGTATGACACTTATGTAGCAAGTAAAGCTCTTTTATTACCTAAATTGTAACATTTCTTAAAAGCTAGTCATTTTTAAGACCATAAAATAACGGTATTTATGTATTATGCACTCTCCATATTTTACCATTTAGCCTCATAAATGTTTCAAAGCTGCTATACCCCGTGTAAATCTGACTCATAAAACAAGACAAATTACATTTTGGATTTACAGAAATGGAAATGGTGCCACCACCAGACATTAAGAAACTTAGTTGAGGGCTGACGATACCTAAATGGACTTGCCCATGGGCTTATGCTGTTGCCAGGATATTTTAGATAATTACACTATATCGATAGGAAATGCAGCTTGTAGTGGAAATTGCCTCACCACATGGGGCAAAAAATTGTCAGAATAGTCTTACCCCCACCTAGGTGAAAATAGGAAAACCCACTTGGGTTGGTATGAACAGCCCATGCTCACTTAGTCACATGTCCCATGAGGACTGTGCATTATATGCTCCAGTAATAGGTATCGGCCACATCGCCAATCGCTAGAAGCTAGGCGGGAACACAGGGAGACCTAGGCAGTCCTTGCTCTTTCATGTAAGCCTGCTAGTGGCGCTGCAACCTCTACTATAATCAGAGCTGTCTTAACAGAATTATTGGCCCCTGGGCATAGCACTAGAGTGGGCCCTTTCCAAATACATGACATCACACTTGACTTTGCCTCGGACCCCCCAACACACCCACACTATCATGCCATTTTATCTGGACCCGGGACCTGCAGCCTACAAGACTACTTTGGGAACAGGGGGGCCTTTTGGGTCCCTTCTGTACCATTTTTTTAACTGTTTTTAACATCCCAGAAACACACAAAAATGTTTAATAAGCAAAACCAACCAAGGGATCCAGGGTATGTTTCTTGTATTCCTGGGACATACATACACCACTTGGGGCCCCTATACTTGTGGGGCCCCTGGGCAACTGCCTAGTGTGCCCAATTGAAAAGATGGCCATGACTCCAATGTACTAACACCTTCCTCCACCACTACTCCTTTTTTGGGATATTTACATAATTTATTCTTAAAGGATTATTCTCACCATAATGATTATCTTTAAACATGTAGGCAAAGGTAAACAAAGATTATTAACAAATACACTGCTGTTCTGATTTTATTTCCTTTCAGAGCTAGAGCAGATCTTATCTCCTGCTTATGTACACAAGCTTCCCTAGGTTATTGATTACCTCTTTCTGCTCTCGATGCTCCAACTGCCCGGGCAGACCATGTTGACATCACTTCCTGCTGTGTCTTTTCAGCAGTACAGTCTTTGATAATGCTGCATTACAGGCCACAACTGACAGCACACAGTGGTGGTCTGTAACCACAGAGACAAGAAAACAAGTCAGAGAGAACCTGTCACATAGGTTGTGCAGCCCTTGCTGAGGACAGCACAAGCTAGAGTCAGACCTGCTGTTTCCAGCGCTGTGTCCCTTATTCTGTAAGATGCAGCAGTTTCAGGGCATTTAATGCTAAAATCTAGCAGTTTGCAGCCTGTTCTGCCAGAGATGAGTCCAGTATATTCATAGAAACCTATGAATAAATGACAGGTGGGTGAGGCTAGCTCTGGGTAGGTGGGGCCCCATCTAACTGTGGTTGGCCCCACCTGTCATTTATTCATAGGTCTCTACATATTCAAAGCAATAGGTCGAATCGGCCATGATTGGACAGGCCTAGCCGCGGTAAAGTTTTCTCACGAATGAGCTGGACTCCTCCCTAGCTGAACAGGCAAACTGCTAAATTTGAGCATTAAGGGTGACACGCAAGAAATTTGCTGTTAACACGCCAAATTTCATGCGCCTAATAGTGGCATAGAATGAGCCCGATTTATGAACTCGCTCTACAGGCGCTAGGGCAACATTTCTGGCTTAGGTATACCACTTTGAAAGTGGTATACCTGTTCCAGCTGTAATGCGCCTAGAAATGCTGTATCGAAGCTATAAATATGTAGCTTCGCTACGGTTCTAATGCATCCTGCCTCCCCCATTTGAAAATGTATGAACGGGGCTGCCCCTGATGTCGGGCTGAAAAGATGCCAGCTATCTGGTGCAGCCCCGTTCATGCATGTTGCACTAAATGCTCTCAAACTGCGGCATCTTACAAAATAAGGGGTACACCACTGGTGCTTCCATCAGTATGGGCAGCATGACCTATCTGACAGGTTCGCTCTATAGGTGCAAAAAAGGCCTGTATTAGGTAAAGCATACATATTCTTTAGTAACATGCATTTTGAAAACTGCTGACTTTACAGTAATTGGCCTTTCCAGCAGCACTTGCTGTGATGGGAATACCCCTTTAAGTGCATCCAGAAAACTTTAACAATTATATGTTATTGATTTTGAGATCAGTCTTTATGTAACTAAATATACATTTAAGAAGCAAATTTGAATAAGATCATTACCTTGCTTAAAGTTTCAACTAACAATTCCTTTTTGGAGCTTTTATACGTCTGTCCAAGTAACATAAGAAACTTCACATCATTAACCAAAGAAGGCAAATCAGACACTGAAATCACAAAAGTTACAGTCAAAAGTAAATAAATGCTTTTGCTCCATATATACATATAACACCCTAGAAAGGCAACACATTGGGGCACATTCATCACACCTCTCTAACAGTAAAACCTTCTTTGTTGCCCATAGCAACCAATCTGAGTTTAGCTTTCATTTTTTTCACCCACTCTGGAAGAATGAAAGCCGAGCGTTGATTTGTTGCTATAGGCAACAGACAGTCTTCGTGTTAGGGTATGTTCACACGACTTATATTGGGCGCATTTTTCTGCGTATTATGTGGTGTACTGCGCTTAATACGCGGGAAAATGTGCCACATAATTACGGTAATCCATAGATCTCATAGAGAACTTTGGATTACGCCTCCTCACCCTGCTTGTACAATACGATCGGGGAGATATGTCAATTATTTGTGGCAAATATGCGCTGCGAGTAATGCATGCCTATGGGGGCCAATGGCCAGCCGCCCCCCTCCAGAGCCGCGGGAGTACGCACTTATTAGCACGAGCTCCCAAAACACACAATGTATTGCGGTGCGTACTGTACACGCCGCAATACATCGTGTGAACATAGCCTTAGACAGTTTTCAGAAATGAGGCCCATTGTCTGGCCTTTAACTGGCACTAAGGCCTATGCACACAGCAGGCGTGTGTGGAAGGCTATATTATGGGGCACTATGGAGGACATGTATGAAAACTGTCTTGGTGTAAGACTTTCCTTGCTGCCCACAGTAACCAATCAGAGCGCCCCTTTCATTACATATAGTGCTCTGAAAAAATGAAAGTGAAGCTCTGATTGGTTGCTATGGGCAACAAAGACAGTCAAGACCCAGACAATTTTCATACATGTGGCCCGAAGTATATTGTTCAATACGACGGAGCCAGAAGGCCTCCATGTGCTTCCTTACACTTCTACAGCAGGTGCTGTAGTAAAGTCTACCACTCCTAGAAGTAATACTTCTAGTCAAAAATGCCAAAGGATGACACAACTTTCATTGGTTGGATTTCTATGTATTCCAACTGAAAAAACGATCTATGCCTCCTGCTTAAATCTAAGGGGAGAAATCTTCTCCTTCACAAGAGCACCATGAAGGTGTAGGGAAACTTATAGGCCATGCAATGCTCCCTGGAAAATTAAAGATTCAAATAGGCTCTAGGTGAGAGAGTTAGGTCTCTGGTGAACCCTGCTCAACAATGACAAGGGGTGAACACCTCAAAACAGCTGTCTGCAAGTGGAAGGGTCTTTCGCATGGAAAAGTTACTTGCTTGGCCTAACCAATTAATGTCCCATGACTTACTATAATGACAAAGAGGCATTAAGAAAGTATGGAGCATACTCACATGTTAAGTCAGCACCTGGCGGGTGCACACTGGATGTTACCTGAAGTTGACACCCACCTTTAGCCATGTATTAGCTTACGTTTCTCAGGCCAATTGTACGTGCGGGGGGAGAATTGACATGTCAATTATTAGCAGCGATTACGCGTCACTGACAATGCATGTCTATGGGGTCGGCACCCGACGGCTGCCCCGTGCTTTGGAATTACGCACTGATTAGCCCGTGGTTCCAAGACACCTGGCGTATTGCGGCGCGTACTATACACGCCGCAATAAGCTATGTGAACATACCCTTAGACAATGTAAAGTTAGACTAGACAGTTTTACAATGTGCCACATTTATCATAGTGCTTATAAATCTGCCGCAGGTTAGAACTGTCTACTCTAACTTTGTACCACCTATAAGTTGGCTTACTTTTACGACAAAATTCTGGCACATGTTTTTGCATTTAAGCCACGCCCCCTTTCCATGAACCCATGCCCTTTTTACAAGGCCACGTCCCCTTTGTCGGACGAGGTGTGCCTGAAACTGTCTAAAACACATAGAAAATGTGGCGTAACACTTGTAAGACGTTATTTTAGGCGCAAATTGAGCCAGAATTCTGGCGCAACTGCCTTGATAAATCTGCCCAACTGTGTCTGATCTGTAATGATTCTGAAGAGAACACAATAATGAAGTGATTTTAATAGGGCACTGGAAATTCCTTTTTCTTCCCGAAGACTTCATACCTCCATGCGTCTGCATATCAAAACTTGTGGATCCTACATATATTGACAGATGTGGCTGTATGGGACACAACTTCCAATAGGTGGCACCAGAGACCTAGGTCTCTTCCCTAGAGCCTATCTGCATACCTCTTACACTTTTTGAGTTCCCTATCATGGCATGGTACAATTGTTCCAGATATTTTTTATTGCAAACTAGAAATTTTTCAAACTCCATTTCATTTTTTTTCAGGAGACATACAGTATCTGACAAAAGTGAGTACACCCCACAGTTTTATAAATATTGTATTAAATCTTTTTATGTGACAACACCGAAGATATGACACTTTGATACAATGTAAAGACATGGATGTTTGTTGCCTCAGGGTATTTGTTGTTTTTACAACTTAATTTGATTTTTATGGGATTTTTCAATAAATTCTGAAATTATATTAATTAATGGAGTTCTGCTGTGAAAATGCAATTTTGTGGTATATTTCTTCAATCTGCAGACATGGATATTGAGTCGGATGATCGCAGATGGTGAGCGATCATTTTCTTTAGTTTTTATTAGTGAATGGGGAGCAGGTGTGTTAAATTTGGTGTTATCGCTCCCACACTCATACTGGTCACTTGAAGTTCAACATAGCCCCTCATGGCAAAGAACTCTCTGAGGATCTAAAAAAATGAATTGTTGCTCTACATAAAGATGGCCAGGCTATAAGAAGATTGCCAACACCCTGAATTGGACCTGCAGCACGGTGGCCAAGACGATACAGTGATTTAACAAGACAGGTCTTGCCATGGTCAACCAGAGTAAGTTCTTGATAACATAACAACTGATGCTGCCATCATTGCCACAGAGTTAAAATGGATGGGGGGGGGGTCGAAACTGGACCACAGGGCAGCATTCCATCATGATAATGGCCCCAAACACTCCTCCAAGACGACCACTGTCTTGCTAAAGAAAATGGTAAAGGTGCTGGACTGGCCAAGCATGACTCCAGACCTAAACCCTATTGAGCATCTGTGGGGCATCCTCAAATGTAGGGTGGAGGAGCACAAGGTCTCTAACACCCGCCAGCTCCGTGATGTCGTCATGGAGGAGTGGAAAAGGATTCCAGTGGCTGCAACCAGTGAAGCTATAGTGACCTCCATGCCCAAGACAGTTAAGACAGTGCTGGAAAATAATGGTGGCCACACAAAATATTGACACTTTGGGCACAATTTATCCCTTTTCACTTAGGGGTGTACTCACTTTTGTTACCAACGGTTTAGACATTGATGGCTGTGTTGAGTTATTTTGAGGGCACACCAAATTTACACTCTTAGGGCTTTATCACACGGAGTTTTGGCTCTGTATTAATATACACTTTTTAGATGCGTTTCGGTGACCGACAGGACAGACCCAGAGACGCATCTAACAATTAGCAGTGACTTTATCACTGCCGGCAATGACAAACACGCAGCGGCGATCTCTTATGTGTCAGGTCCGCTTTACAGACCCGATCAAAGAATTGCATGTCAATTCTTTGATCGTATCCGCAAGACGGACCCAACAGGCGCAGGGCGAACACGCAGGGCGAACACTGCTAATTGTTAGATGCGTCTCTGGGTCCGTCCTGTCGGTCACCGAGATGCATCTAAAAAGCGTATGTTAATATGGATGCAAAACTCCGTGTGAACAAGCCCTTACAATCTGTACACTGACTACTTTACAATGTATCAAAGTGTCATATCTTCAATGTTGAAAAAGATATTATACAATATAAATGTGAAAGGTGTATTCACTCTCTTTATGAGATACTATATAATATATATATATATATATATATATATATATATATATATATAAAAAATATATATATATTAATATTATATATATATATATATATATATATATATATATATTATATAATATGTCTATGTTTCAAAGGATGATTTGTCAAGCAAGGATAAGGCCACTACAGTTTTCTATTTCTCAAATACGCTGCCTGCAGTTTAATAAATATAAATTAAGTGTGACCTGTATAATATGGTACAGATAAACTCTAGGTCATAGTAAGTGCAGTCTCACAGGTGGTCAATAAATCCATGATGGCATGTATGTGGATTTCCATGCTGTATGTCTAGTAAATCCAATATTTCTGTAAGTTACCATAACTGTATTACACTGTACTGTAACACCCAGATCACAGCAATGCCCTTTTCCACTAATTTTTGTTAGGGTCAGCAATGCACTCTTAGTTAATAGAAGAGTATAGGAATAGTAGGTGAAGAAACCTACCAGGCCCATGATCTAGAGCATGCCGGAGAAGACTTTCAGCTTTGCTGTAATTCTTGAGTTTTAGGAACAATTCTGCAAGGTCACTATATAAGAAGTCTTCAGGATTCATCTTCAGAGCAACTTCATAATAGTTTATTGCCTAAAAATAAAGACAATGTAAGCAGAAAAACTAAAATACAACATCATAGAATCTGTTACTACTGAATAAACTCTGTTGTAGGTTCAATCAAAAAATATTTACATGCTCTTCATGCATAATGCACATATGAAGCTCCGTGCAAACGGTAAAAAGCACCACAGCAAAAAAAAAAAAAAAACCCTAACAACCCTAGAGCAACAGTGTAGCAAAATCCAAAATATAGAAGAATTAGCTGCAAAAGCCTGGGAGGAACTTCATAGTTTTCATTATAGCTGTTTCATTGGTTTACTCTTCAGTCACCTGAAACGAATTGCACTCTTATGGGCTGATCATACTCATTGAATGAAGCTTTCTCATGGAGAGGCATGCTCCATATCCTTATCTCCTTGGTACCTACTTGTGCCCTTAAATTGATGGGGGTGCACAGTGTGCATCCCCCAGAGTCTTTTTTACCCTCTCCCCTCCCCCCTAATTTTGTCTGAGGTTTTCTCCCTACAGATCATACGGCTTAGTTGTTTCCGCTATACCCCGATGACCTTTTTCTTATCTACGTAGCAATAAGTTTCTCCAGGCGCTGGATTCCCAAGCTACATACTTTGCTTGGCTTTGCACTATATAGTGTATTATATCTATGTTCACCTGTCCCCTTTGGGGATTTCAGTTTATTTCGGCTTCTGTCTAAACACGTGTGTGTGTATTTTTTTTTACCTTTCTAGGACGTTTCTCAAAAGTATTTTTGGTATCTTTTTCCTCTGTTTTACAACATGAAATATAGCTCTTGAATTTAAATACAAATTAGTGTAATTGGTCATACAACAAAAACATGGCAAAAATGTCACGTGTGAACACAGCCTTAGTTCTGCTGGTGATAACTGTCCATCTGTGGGCAAACAATTTCACAATGATCCCTTCAAAGTTAAGAATATAACAATGTGCACTGAGTTCATTTTGGTGGTGGATTAGTTACCATGTGCTCATTTTTAATTATCCAGTTTCTATTTTCCTATGTTATATCTGTATTTTCTACTGCAGATCTAACGTCTACCACAGTAGTCTGATACTACAATAGTAATAAGAAATCTATACTCTACAGCCATTAAATTATTGGGTATACAGGGGCTGTGAACCCTATCATGGTATCAGCATGAACTGGATAGTCTGAACCTGTGTCATCAGAGAGACTGGAACTCTATCATAGCAGTAAGTTGGTCAGGAAGATGCCCTTATTACAACCAGCTATGCTGGAGGTACCAGGTGAAGTGCCATGTGGGTGGTCCAATGCAGCTTATCCCCACCTGTATAGGCATGATTGACAGGTTTCTCCCAATACACAAATAAGGAAGAGACCAGACAATCAAGCACAGAGAAGTGACAATAAGCTGGGTACAGTGAGAGCCCATCGCTGTTCCATGCTGCCCTGATTTAGGTGGCATGACCCTCATGATAGATTCCTTTTAATACACCGTGTGCTTGGCCAGTTGGGCACAAAAAATGGATGCTTTACCATTGGATCATCAGGAACTAGGAATTGTGATCCTGACTTAAGCGATGATAATCTTTTTTTTAAATCTGGCCTGCAGGCTGCTGGCTTTATGTGATTTCATAAATCCACAACTGGACAACTAGGCAGTACATAACCCAGGACTGATGTTATGTCATTGGAATATAACTAGGATATGCAAATAACGTCCAATTGGCAGGGTCTGACTACTGTGACCCAAAACTATCACTACAGATAAGAAAAGGCCATTCCACTTACAGCTTCTGTCAATGTCCATCCAGGTGCTCGCCTGCAGGAAGAAGACAGGAGACAAAGTGGCCCAGCCCTTTTGCAGAACAATCGATGAATTAACCCCTTACGGTCTAAGCCTCATTTTTCAAATCTGACATATGTCATTTCATCTGGGAATACATTTTCAATGCTTTTACCAATCGATGTGATTTTGAGTTGGTTTTACTCATAACACATTGTGCTTTAAAGGGGTTGTCTCACTATGCTGTTCCACAGAGCCAAACATCATGCATCCTGTCTCTTCCTGGTCAGGCTATGGGTGTTTCTATGGCAATGATTAGAATATGAGCTCTGTATTCACAGTTCTTCTTATCTATAGAGCAGAAAGCTTTAGAGCTGAAAGTAAACAAAAGTAATTAACTTCCTTTTTTTGTTATAACCTGTGTTGACATCACTCCCTGCTCTCAGATAAGACAAAAATCAGAGATCAGGTCGGTAACCTAGAGAAACCTGTGTGCACTCAGAGTAGATAAAATCTCTCATCTCCTCAACAGAGAAAAATAAACTAAGCAATATTTTGTTGATATTATGTTGAAAGTTCATCTTTGTAGTGAGACAACCTCTTTAAGTTATTAATAAATTTTGGTTGAAACAGTCCTTGTTTTGAAAAATTTTACAATTTCAAAATTTCTGCACATAGGACAGATAGTTATAACAAACAAATTAGTAAATAATTATCATCTGCCATATGTCTGCTTTATACCTGCATCATTTTTTAAATGTTATTTTACTTTTTTAGACAATAGGGGGCATTTTTAGTCTGTATGTTAGACTCAAACTACT
Source organism: Phyllomedusa bahiana (assembly GCA_025379985.1). Lineage (NCBI taxonomy): Eukaryota > Metazoa > Chordata > Amphibia > Anura > Hylidae > Phyllomedusa > Phyllomedusa bahiana. Next base: position 29,915 of record JAODAL010034695.1, on the reverse strand, counting down.
CTACTTAAAAAAACTGCACCTCTCAAAATATTTAAAACAGCATTAAGAAAATGTGTTAGCCATTTAGGTGTATCACAGAAATTAAAGCATAGCGAAGATGACGTTTCAAAATTTCCTTTTTTTTCAATTTTAATCCAATTTTGCTGGAGCACAGTAAGTATAAACAATGGAGAACAAATCAATATCAATTCCCCTGATTCTGCTGTGTTTTTTTTTTAATATCTCATATGTTGCCCTACTGTGATAATCAACCTAACCACAGGCATCAGAATAAGAGGAGCACCTACTGGATTTTGAGACTTCATTTTTATTAGGATTTTTATTTTTAGGCACCATTTCAGGTTTGCAGAAACCCCAAGCGGCTAATACTCAATAAATATCCTTAAAAAGACCTCATTTTAGAAAATACACACCTTAAGGAATAAATCCAAGGGTGTAGCAAGTACAGTGAAGGAAATAATTATTTGGTCACTTGATGATTGTGTAAGTTTGCCCACTGACAAAGACATGAACAGTCTATAATTTTAAGGGTAGTTTAATTTTAACATTGAGAGATAGAATATCCAAAATAAAATCCAGAAAATCACATTGTATAAATTATATACATTTATTTGCATTTTGCAGTGAGAAATAAGTATTTGATCCCTCTGGCAAACAAGACTTAATATTTGGTGGCAAAACCCTTGCTGGCAAGCACAGCAGTCAGACTTTTTTGTAGTTTATGATGAGATTTGCGCACATGTCAGAAGGAATTTTGGTCCACTCCTCTTTGCAGATCATCTCTAAATCATTAAGATTTTGAGGCTGTCGCTTGGCAACGCAGAGCTTCAACTCACTCCATAAATTTGCTATAGGATTAAGGTCTGTTGACTGGCTCGGCCACTCCATGACCTTAATGTGCTTCTTTTTGAGACACTCCTTTGTTGCCTTGGCTGTATGTTTTGGGTCATTGTCTTGCTGATAAACCCAGCCACAACCCTGGCAGAGGGAAGGAGGTTGTCACTCAGGATTTTACAGTACATGGTTCTATCCATTCTCCCATTAATGTGGTGAACTAGTCCTGTGCCTTAAGCAGAGCAAAAACCTCAAAACATAATGGGGGACATGTTTGAAAACTGTCTTGGTCTAAGGCTTTTCTTGTTGCCCATAGCAACCAATCATAGCACCCTTTTCATTTTTTTCAGAGAACTATATGAAATGAAAGGGGAACTCTGGTTGCTATGGGCCACAAGAAAAGTCTTAGACCAAGACAGTTTTCCTACATGTGGCCCAATGTTTTCACCTCCATGCTTGACAGTGGGGACGGTGTTCGTTGGGTTGTAGACAGCATTTCTCTTCCTCCAAACATAGCGGTTGAGTTAATGCCAAAGAGCTCAATTTTTGTCTCATCTGACCACAGCACCTTCTCTCAATCATTCACAGAATCACCCAGGTGTTCATTGGCAAACCTCAGACGGGCCTGCACATGTCCCTTCTTGAGCAGGGGGACCTTGCGGTCACTGCAGGATTTTAAACCATTACGGTGTAATATGTTACCAATGGTTTTCTTGGTGACTGTGGTCCCAGCTGCCTTGAGATCATTAACAAGTTCCCCCATGTGGTTTTAGGCTGATCTCTCACCTTCCTCATGATCAAGGATACCCCACGAGGTGAGATTTTGCATGGTGTCCCAGACATTATTATTATTGCACCAACAGTTGTCTCCTTCTCACCCAGCGTCTTACTTATGGTTTTGCAGCCCATTCCAGCTCTGTGCAGGTCTATGATCTTGTCCCTGACATCCTTAGGAAGCTCTTTGGTCTTGCCCATGTTGTAGAGGTTAGAGTCTGACTGATTAATTGAGTCTGTGGACAGGAGTCTTTTATAAAGGTGACTATTTACGACAGCTGTCTTTAATGCAGATAACGAGTTGATGAGGAGTTTCTAACTGGTCTGTAGGAGCCAGAACTCTCAATGGTTGGTAGCGAATCAAATACTTATTTCTCCCAGCAAAATGCAAATACATTTATATAATTTATACAATGTGATTTTCTGGATTTTATTTTGAATATTTTATCTCTCAATGTTAAAATCAACCTACCCTTAAAATTATAGACTGTTCATGTCTTTGTCAGTGGGCAAACTTACACAATCAGCAATCAAATAAATATTTCCTTCACTGTATATTGACCTCACAGATGTCCAACATATTTTTTTTAGCATTGGGCCATGAAATAAAATGCATTTTTCCTAATTACATAGAGGTTTAGCTCAATTTTTTATTTTCACAAGAAATCCTGGGAAAAGAGCATCCCAAAATGTGTTACGCAATTTCTTCCAAGTAAGGCACTACTCCCTATGTGGGTGTAAACTGCTGTTTGGGCACATGGCAGGGGGTACAAGGGAGGGAGCGCTATTTGGCTTTTGGAACACAGATTTTGGTGGGTGACACGTCGCATTTGCAAAGCCCTTAAAATACCAGAGAAGGTGAAATCTTCCAGAAGTCACCTCATTTTGGAAACAACATCCTCAGGGAAATCATATAGGGGTGTATTGTGCATTTTTGGACCCACAGATGTTTCACAGTTTTTTTAGAATTAAGCCATTAAAATAAAAAAAAAAACAATAAAAAACAGCAATTCCACCATTGGGTTTCTTTAGGTTCTATTGTTACAGCATTCGCCGTGCGGTATAAAGGACATGATAATTTTACCATGCGGGTCAGTACAATTACAACAATATCAATTTTATATTGTTTGTATATTTTACTACTTTTACACAATAGAAATTCTTTTTTCAAAAAATTGTGTTTGTGTCACCAGCTCTGTAAAAACTATGACATTATTTACCTGTTGATGAAGGGCTTGTTTTTGCAGGACGAGCTCATTTTTTTTATTGGTACCATTTTGGAGTTCATATGACACTTTGTACAGTATTCAGTAATCCTGGTAGTGTTTTATATTTTTATTTTTTAAACTGATCACTAAACCTTACTCAGTGGGTTGTTACCAATACAGTAAAACCCAATTTATATATTTTTTATGTTTTACTACTTTTACACAATGAAAACACTTTTTTTTTTTTTTTAAAACCAACAACACGTTTTTGCATCGACATGTTCTGAGAGCTATAACCTTTTTGATTTTTCAGTATACGAAACTGTGTAGGGGCCTGTTTTTTGCGGAATATGTACTTTTTTTAAAACAATTTCAGTGATAAGCATGTGTAATGGGTAAAGGGCAGTGTGTGGGTTTTACTGTATTTTGTTTTCCATACTTACTTCTTTATAATGTTTTATCTTTTTCACTTGCCTCACTATGGGACTAGACTCAGCGATGGTTAAAGAGAACCTGTCACATAGTTTATGCCCCCCTTGCTGAGGGCAGCACAAGCTAGTGTCAGACCAGCTGTTTCCAGCGCAGTGTCCCTTATTCTGTAAGATGCTGCAGTTTCAGAGTATTTAAAAGGGCTGTATCGCTTTTTAGGTTAAAGGTCTTGCAAAAGTGTCCGCTGAAGAAGCCTGTTGGCGAAACGCATCGGGACGGGACTCTAGCGATCCCCGCTATAAAATTTATATGGGTAATGTTACTTGTTCATTATTATCCATTACTATTTATTTATTTTGGATTAAGCATACATATATTTATTGGCCAATTATAAAATATTTGTGTATTTGGGGTATACAATTTTAGCAATAGAGCGATCACAGGTATCCTATGTTTATACATGTCATATCCTACTGTTGTGTGCAACCACAGCCTGTAGTTTTATTGCACTACGTTATTTATTTTTGTAACTTTACGGCTTTTGTGTGTGCACACATAGTATTTATGCTTATTTATACCTGTGATTCTATTTATCGCTGAGTCCTTTTTATTGGTCTTCCTCTTTTGTATTATTATGTAATTTTTTGTATTTTTGATGTTTTGTGTAAATTGTTTAGATTTTGTATTTTGTTAATAAAATTAGTTTTGTTAATTTTTATTGAGATAAAACTCCAATTTCTTTCGTTGCTTGTTTATTATTCTGTAAGATGCTGTAGTTTCAGAGTATTGAATGCTCAAATCTGGCAGTTTTCAGAAAGAAAAGAGTCCAGCATTTCATAAAAAGAGTCTGTTTAATTCATGAACCACCCACCTGAGGCTAGCCCCACCCACCTCACAACTGATTAACCTATTACTTTGAATAAGAAACGAGAATAACTGTCAGTTGGGCGGGGCTAGCCTTGGGTGGGTGGGACTAACACTTGCTCAAGAATAAGCTGGACTCTCTCTCTCCTGGCTGAAAACTGCCAAATTTGAGCATTAAAGGGGTTGTCTCACTACATTGATTCATCTTACCTCAGTCCTGTTTACTCAGTTTCATTTTTGAATTAAGGTGCCTGTTTGTTGGCTTTACTGGCTGCTGCTGGCCTGCAGTGATGAGCTGTTAAGGACACTAGGTCTGTAGCTATAGCAACCAGTGCTGGCAGCTTATCAGGAGAGATCAAATAGATCTGTAACTATAGCGACTTGAGGAGCTGATGCAGCCCATACAGGAGACGATACCAAGGACTAGGTAGGACATTGTTAATGGACACATATTGCAAAGTGACTAGTTTTTGCAAGATCTTTAACCTAAAAAGCGAGACAGCCCCTTTAAATACTCTGAAACTGCAGCATCTTACAGAATAAGGGACACAGTGCTGGAAACAGCAGGTCTGACACTAGCTTGTGCTGTCCTCAGTAAGGGGGGCATAACCTATGTGACAGGTTCCCTTTAAATTGCTGCCACAATACATTGTAGCATACTTTGGTGTGTTACTGTCATTCAGCCTGTCAGCATTTGTCACAGTCCATTATTTGACCTTCACTTGACATGGAAACCATTGGCACTCTGCTCCCTCCCTATTTCAAACTATTTAGATGCTGCAGTCACTATTGCTCGTGGCAGCTACGGAGTTTTATGGTTGGGAACTGAGTTATCTCCGGTCCCAGCTGCAACTGCAGGAGCACAGCTGTCAATCACTGTTTCTATGCCCACATGACGTACCCATTTATCATGGTGCATGAAGTGCAAAGGCACCATGACGAAGGGGACATCAGAAAGTCTTCAAATGTGTTAATAAATAGTGCAAGTTCTATGAATGCAGAGTGGAATGAATAATATATAGAATCTATACAAACCTTTTTGTATTGATGAGTTTTGACAAGACACAGGCCAACTCTTTTCACCAGTACTGCATCATTGGGCTTCTTCCGTTGTGCTTGATCATACACTTCCAACGCTTTCTCTGGCTGATACAAAACACAGTTACAAAACGAGTCTTCTCTTGGATAGATATTGACTTCACAAGATAATTTAGAATGAAAGCGAATGTGTCAGGTAGTTTATGCTGCCCTAGCTGAGAGCAGGCTGTGAAAGGGGGAGAGAAGATGAGGCCTGTGATAAATAGGTTTATAGGATTTTGAGCAGCATTTGTTCAGAAAAAAAGCAGATAAAATATTGATAGGACTCCTTAAAGGGGTTTTGCCATGAAGTAGATTTGACATGGGAAGCTTTCAAATTAAATAATACAATTTTCACCATTCATTATTATTAAAAATTCTGCACCGTTTTTGTTTTAGCCGCTCCTTTAGGCCGTGTTCACACGGCTTATTCCCAACGGATTTGTGCGCCGTATTGAGCGCACAAATCCGCCGTGAATAAGGGGCGGGACAGGGCGGGGCCGGAGCGCGGCGGGGGCGCCGCTCCCGGCCCCATAGACAAATGCATTGTTTTACGGCGCGTCCGCGCCGTAAATAATGTGCATGTCACTTTCTCCCCCCGCGGCGGATTTGCCGAGCGGGGAGGAGCGACGGAATCCACTGTTCTCTATGAGAGCAGTGGATTACCGTAATTGCTGCCGCGGATTGGCGCCGTACTGCAGCGCAAATCCGGCGTGCAGTACGGCGCCAATCCGCGGCAGAATAAGCCGTGGGAACGGGGCCTTAGTGATCCATTGTTTACAGCTCATCTCCAGGGGATACGACCAGTGCTGACAGCTCCTCAGTCCTGGTCGCATACATGCCCAGACATCACCTCTCCTCTCAGGCAGCTACTGAGTGTTCAAACCCCAGATGCTGTCACTGTACTCCCGTCCTCTGTACTCCTTAGTAATTAGTCAAACAGTGCAAATAAATAAAAAAGAAACCTCAATGAGGTCTGTGCATTTATAAAGAGGAAAAAAAAAATCCACAGGTTAAGTTCCTGCAGGCATTTGAACCGAGGACCATTGTGCTGTAAAGCAAAAATGTTACCTCTGAGCTACAGCGTAGCTGCTTACAATTCTATACATAAACAGACCATTCTTTGACAAGTGAGTGGAAAGGCCTGGTGATGTCATCTTGCCGAGTCACATGATATGCAATTCAAACACATCACACACGACCCCTTCTGAGCACACAGAGCTGAAGAGTTGGATGCAGGAGGCATGAAATGAGATCATGGCAAAACCCCTTTAAGAGACAGTGGAAATCCTGTCTCCGTCTCCCCCCACATTCAGTGATTGACAGTTTTGCTTCCATCAGTGTGGATGTGGATGGGGTAAACACTACATTCACTTTCTCTTCTAGTATTTTATTCAGAAATCTTGCTCCAGATCATATAATTCTCTATATCACAGAGCTCAGCTTGTCTATCTCCATCACATCCTGCTCTAGCATGGGCAGCACAAACCACCTGACAGGTTGACTTTAAGTACTTGAAGCTGCAGTTTATTAAAGGGGTTGTCCAGCTTATAACAAACATAAATAATACATTACGTAACCCAATAAAAAAGCCTATACTTACCTATACTTTCAGCTCACCTCCGTTCCAGCATTGGGTCTCCCCAGTCTTCTGTTCACCTCTTTCAAACAGGACGTCTCTATAGGCTGCAGCAGTCACGTGCCTCTGCTTACACTTCCACAGCAGCCAAAGGGGACATCACATTTGAATAAGAAGGAGGTAAACCGAAAACTGGGAAGACCCAGCGCTGGAACAGAAGTGAGGAGGAATTTGAGTACAGGCTTTTTTTATTTTATTGAGCTGCATATTTCATTTTGCTCTAAACAATACAATCTCTTTAAAGGGAATCTGTCGAAAATTTTTGTTTTTTACTTATTTAATCAAGTTTTTATTTTTTGACTGTTGATTTCTCAATTCAGTCATCTATATATGATTATGGGGACAACATTCTTGCCTGCACTGCTTTTAACAGCATTTAGAGATGTGCTTTACAGCAGGTTTATGTACATAGGATTCTGTGAACTGGATCAGTCCCAATGACTTCTATAGGAGAGTTTTCTAGTCATGCTCTGTGACCTGGGAAGAAGTCAGTGTGCAGGGAGGTGGAGAGGGGGAGCTGCGACTATCTCCTTTTCATGAATGGTGGATCCTGTGTTATCTATACACATTGGTGTCACCTTTCAGTTTGACCCTCTTTGTGCTGATAATAAGCAGACATTGAAAATCTCTCTCTACAGAACAGGAAGTGTTAGACTATTATTAGGCCTAGTGGACAAAGTGAAAACTGCAGGACTTAAAGAGGACCAGTCACATAGATTATGCCCCCCTTGCTGAGGGCAGCACAAGCTAGTGACAGGCATGCTGTTTCCTGTACTGTGTCCCTTATTCTGTAATATGTAGTTTTCGGGTATTTAGTGCTCATATCTGCAGTTTTCAGCCAGAAAAAGAGTCAAACAAAGAGTCAGTTTTTTCTCATACCCCGGTCTAATGGCCAAACGACTGGTCCCAGTCATAGCCAGTTTGTCTGGTCTGTGGTAAGTGTTCAGAGTGTTCTGCTTCACACTTCCTTTTATATGTAATTTTCCATACTGCTCAATAACCTTATAATAATAATAATCTTTATTTATATAGCGCCAACAAACTCCGCAGCACTTTACAGTGTAGAGCACAGGTGTCAAACTGCGGCCCTCCAGCTGTTGGTAAACTACACCTCCCATCATGCATTTATATAAGCTATAACAGTGGGCATGATGGGAGTTGTAGTTTCCCAACAGCTGGAGGGCCGCGGTTTGACACCCCTGATGTACAGGGTATAATTACAGACAAAAGACAGTCATTACAAAGTGAAAGCTACTTACAAGTGAGACAAAAAGGTGTGAGGGCCCTGCTCGCAAGAGCTTACAATTTATGATTATAACTTATACATGATTAACCTTATACATGTTTCAAGTCATTAAACAGTAATAGCAGAAAATATACATCTCTTATCCTCATTCTCAATGCACATTCACATACAATATGAGCTGTATCTAATGAGAAATGACTGAAATTGTCTCACTTGTGCTTACATTACACCTCCAACCTGGATCTGTGACAAAGTAAATTTATTTGATATGAATTAAACATGAAAAACACTAGAAGTACCAATTTTTTTTAGATCTAGGAAACTGAAAACTAAGGTTGGAAAAATGTTAACCTTCAATACCTGCAGCTTAAGTAGTCAATTAAAACTACTCGAAAATCTTGCTTATGTTAATAGAGGGAAACTACTTATGTTCTACATAGAGTGCATGATCTATATGTGTCAGCAGTTCCTACAGAACTGGGATTACTAACTAAAGATGTGGAACATTTTAAAGGGGTGTTCTCATCATGCTGTTTCACATCACCTGCTCTTCCAAGCCAGCTTCAGGCTCCTACTTCCTATCAAGTCTGTGGGTAGGTCTACAGCAGTGATTGGCATATCAGCTTTGTAATACCTAGCTGAGCCTTTTAGGGGGACATTGGTGATGGAGGGGTTTTAACAGCAAGCCAAGTGGCTACAGAGCTCTAAAGGGTTAAAGTTTGTCAGTAACAAAGTTAAACAAGCTCTTGTGCTGCTGATAAGATACAGCAAGAAGTGACGCACATTCCCTGCCAGTGCTGCTAGATTAGATAGAAATGGTTGGTAACTAGACAAGACTGCATACACAAGCAGGAGATAAGAACCGCTCTAGCTCTGAAATGAAGCAAAATCAGAACAGCAATGTATTAGGTAATTGTCTTTATTTACCTTTGACTACATGGTTCAAGCTAATTTATGTGGTTTGAATACCCCTTTAAGACATGTGAGACTTTATCCTCTTCTTTTTAAAACTTATTGGAAAGTGAGAACTTTTACTCCTGTACCTTCTCTCCTTTATAATATGGTTAGGCGGGTTTGACAGGGATTGCTGGTTAGTGTTTTATGTATAGAATAGCGATGTAATGTTATAGATTAATTATATATTTGGATTAACCTCACTTTTTTAATTAATTGCTGATAAAAAATACATCTAATAACTTACATGTGTATAGTAACCTGTGTTTCAGGTTTTTATGTTCTAGTCTCAGCACATTGCTAGATGTAGGGTTTAAATAAATTACCTAAAAATCCCATTTAAGACAATATTTTGTGCTTCACATCTAGAGGAGACAATAATAGCCATGTGATTGTGATATTATCTAAGCATTCATAAACTTATTCTATCGTGAGAAGCATAATGGGAAACCTCTGGGCCTAGGTTCATTACTGGCTCATGACATCATATATAACAATATGTGATGATGTCATGCTGTACAGGAATTCTGTATGTGGCCAAAAGTATTAATTTATATGATGAGACAGCTCTGTACAGCAAACTTACTTCATCAATGCAATAGGAGCATATTTGTCATTGCAGGTGTCAGAGGAAATATAGGGTTAAGTGCAGGGGCGTTGCTAGGGTCCTAAAACATCCAGGGCTCGGGCCCTTTGTGTTTTTCTGGGTAGGGCTGGGTTCACATGACATTTTTCCCACCTCATTGTGAACTGCGGATGTTTTTTTACAGAGAAAAACCTTGTGTTCCTGTCACTAATTTTCTGCACATTCCACACAGATCCCGTCCATCTCCTCAGCAGTCACTGTACAGTAAAAATCACCAATGACAAATTTACTTTTTCAGAACTTCTCACCTTCATATGACAATACCCCTAAACAGTCACCAAAACATACAACTACAACATGGAGCAAACATACCAGGACGAGTGATTGTTACTAAAAACCCTCCTACAAAACCAAGACCCCACACTATTACTACTTAAGGCTCAAATAATCCTGCCAGACCCTGACCGAACGCGACCCCCACATGTGACTATCAGCTGTACACAGGCTCTGATTACATATACCACCGCCATACAGGGACCAGATAGTGGTAGACACCAGTGTACACAGACGCTGAGGACTGTATATTACCGCCATACAGTGACCAGATAGTGGTAGTTACTAGTTGTATGTAGACTCTGCAGAAATATAAGTGATTACCCTGCAGTTACATTTAGTGACTCACCGGAGACGTCTTTTCTGATCAGCGTCGTTCACTTTCCTTTTCTTCTCCATCCGGTTCACACCTTCATGCTGATTGCTCCCGGCCAATACTTGTCCCTGAGGATTTGGACACAAATATCTTAGAATCCTCACATTTCCAGCAACTCCTTAATTATAGGTATAGCAGTCCCCTCAGTTAGGTATATAGGGGCACTGAAGCAGTATATGGGGCCACAGGCAGGTATATGGGGCCACAGGCAGTATATAGGGGGGCACAGGCAGTATATAGGGGGGCACAGGCAGTATATAGGGGGGCACAGGCAGTATATAGGGGGGCCACAGGCAGGTATATGGGGCCAAAGGCAGTATATAGGGGCACTGAGGCAGTATATGGGGCCACAGGCAGTATATAGGGGCCACAAGAAGGTATAGCGGGGCACTGAGGCAGTATATGGGGGCACTGTGTCAGTATATGGGGGCCACAGGCAGTATATGGGGGCCACAGGCAGGTATATAGGGGCACAGACAGGCGTATGGGGGCCACAGGCAGGCGTATGGGGGCCACAGGCAGGCATTATAGGGGCCACAGGCAGGGATATGGGGGCCACAGGCAGGGATATGGGGGCCACAGGCAGGGATTATAAGGGCCACAGGCAGGCATTATAGGGGCACAGACAGGGATGTGGGGGCCACGGGCAGTATATGGGGGCCACAGGCAGGCATTAGAGGGGCACAGGCAGGGATATGGGGGCCACAGGCAGGGATATGGGGGCCACAGGCAGGGGTATGGGGGCCACAGGCAGGGATATGGGGGCCACAGGCAGGGGTAGGGGGCCACAGGCAGGGATATGGGGGCCACAGGCAGTGGTATGGGGGCCACAGGCAGGGATATGGGGGCCACAGGCAGTGGTATGGGGGCCACAGGCAGTATATGGGGGCCACAGACAGGGGTAGGGGGCCACAGGCAGGCATTATAGGGGCACAGGCATTATAGGGGCACTGAGGCAGGTAAACGCTTTAAAAATAACAACATTAATACTCACCTTAACTCCCCCGGCGAGCGCGCTCCTCTTCTGTCCTCTTCAGCCGCGCGCTCCTCTGGCAGCTCCTCGGGCGCACGGCCTATGATGCGCTGTGCGCCCGAGGACAGGCAGCGTCGCGATGACATCATGTCATTGCGACGCTGCCGGCTGAGGCAGCCGGCTGAGGCGCAGCGGACGCACATGCAGCTAAAGGGCCAGTCGGTGCTCCAAGCCCACGGCAGCGGCCTGGAGCCCGGGAGACTCGGGGCACAGGGTGTTTTATTCGGGGCCCGAGCCCCGAATAAAACAGCCTAACGACGCCCCTGGTTAAGTGATTTCTTTATTATTCACTAAGGGCGACATGTATCAAACTTGGTGCAGACACGCCAGCTCTAAATCGATACAGCGGAGTGTAGAATACGAAAATATGCATGAAAGAGTGTTATGCGCCAAACTTGGTCTCAGCCATGGTATGGATTTGTATGGCAGTTCTGTGCTTTCTGGGCACATTTTTGGCGCATTCAAAAGTGTGGTGTCTACTGCAGACTGTGCCAAGTTTTTGAGTATGACTATTCATAGATCTGTTGGACAGGGCTGCGACAGTTTTTTGAGTCAAAGTACGCCAGAAAACATACATGTCGCCCTAGGTTTTAAATGTTCATATTTCTAAGACTTAGAAGACTTGATCTGTTCTTGAATGCTTTGCCCTCGTTATAGATGTCATAAACATTTCTTAGTTCTTCAATGTTAAATTCTTCAGAATTTCCAACAGACGCAAGAGGTTTATGTGGCCAACCTACTCTTTCATTGGTTGTTTTTTATCCTTCCAATCTCTAATTCTCTAATCACTGATAATACACATTTGATTATATATATATATATATATATATATATATATATATATATTTATTTATTTATTGTGACAAGATGGTCACTGTAAGATTACATCACGTATTTCCCAGAATCCTCTAGGACGATCAAGATGTTCTTCAGATTAATTTAATCATCAAAACAATGGTTAGATATGCTGTTTTAATCAAAACATTAATAATGACTGTCTGATTTACCAGGTGATATGCTGCAAATTAATTATTAGTAAAGGAAAACAAGATCATGTAAAAGTTACTGCTAATGTAGGAAAGTATGTTGATTAGAAGTAACCAATTGTAGTGTATTATGAATAAACTAACCAATTGTATTGCAAATTGTAATAAAAATGTGAAGTAATGATGATGATGTTAATGTTTGTATAGAAAAAAGGAAGCGGGCACCACAAATTTGAATAATAAACTCCTGATGAAGCTGCACAGGCAGTGATATGCGTGGGATTATGGTGATGTAATCTGACTTGCTACCTGCACAACCCTGCTTTGCCTCTGTTATTTTGGGCTGTTTTGGTCCATTCATTATTGTTCAGATGCTTTTTTCTTTTTACCCAGGCACTTTGCTAATATCGTTAGGGAATTGGATTCTTATATGCTTTCCCTTTTTCCCTTTTTTTTTTATTTTTGATTGGAGTTATTGCAATAGGACTGTGTTCATAACCAATATAAAGAATTTTGCTTCTGAATCAACTTGATGTCAGGCATCAATCTTCCAACATAATGCACATAAGTCCATTCTGATATTAACTTGGAAATGGGTACAACGAGGAATAAATTGTAGGTTTATAGCGAACACAGGCTATGAATCACATCTTGCCTTCCCACTGCACATAAGATTATAGTGAACTCATGTATTATAAGATTGCAACAAGATTTGAAATTACCTCTTGAATGTTCATGTAGGCATCTCCCAGGAGAAGACTTGTGTGTGCACCTGGCAGGTGTTCACTCAGCTCCCTGTTAGAGGATATAATGGAGGATATAAATGGAGAGTAAAAATTCATTTCTATTTTTTTCAGTGGGCACATTCTCTGCTATGGGCCCCTGGTTATAACTCCAATTTGGAAAAAAAGAATTATCATATAAAGCCAGCAATGCAGGGTAAGTATCTAAGTTACATATAGGGCAAAGATGATGCTTTCAAAAGACCACATTGTAATAATGAATATTTCGCATGTAATAAGTAGCTTTCTATCAGCATGGTGTATAAGAAACTTAAAGGTTATGTGTCATCCAAAAATGACTTATTGTTTAACTCACGTTTTTATGTTAAATGCATTTTTAAGAATTTTTGGCTATTTTGTTTTTTAATTTTAATTTAATCACTTTAAATTTTTTCTAAAAATTCTTAAATCCTGCAGATTTCACTTTGTCCACTAGGCCTAATAATAGTCTGACACTTCCTGTTCTGTAGAGAAAGATTTTCATCAGTCTGCTTATTATCAGTACAAGCAGGATTACACTGAAAGGTGACACCAATGTGTATAGATGACACATGATCAACCATTTACAATAAGAGATAGTCACAGTTCACTCTTTCACCCTCCCTGCACTGTGACTTCTTCCCAGGTCACAGAGCATGCCTAGAAAACTATCCTATAGAAGTCAATGGGACTGATCCAGTTCACAGGCTACTATCTGTATGAAGCTGCTGTAAAGCATCTTTCTAAATGCTGTTAAAGCAGTGCATGCAAGAAAGCTGTCCCCACAATCATATACAGATGACCAAATTGAGAAAACTACAATCAGAAAACAAAAACAGCTAAGAAGAAAAGAATATGGATCAGTGTCCTGATTTAACAAGTAAAAAAAAAAAATTGGCGACAGATTCCCTTTACTTATTAAAACAAGACATTGATTCAGTCATCTATATATCATTGTGGGGACAGCTTTCTTGCCTGCACTGCTTTTAACAGCAGTCAGAGAGATATTTTACAGCAGCTTCATGCACATAGGAGCCTAAAGACTGACTCAGTCCCATTGACTTCTATAGAAGAGTTTTCTAGTCATGCTCTGTGACCTGGGAAGAAGTCAGTGTGCAGGGAGGTGGAGAGGGGGAGAGGTGACATTCCTGTTGTGACTGGTGGATCCTGTGTTATCTATACACATTGTTGTCTCCTTTCAGTGTAATCCTGATTGTGCTGATCATGAGCCGACTACTGAAAATCTCTCTCTACTGAACAGGAAGTGTCAGACTATTATTAGGCCTAGTGGCCAAAGTGAAAACTGTAGGGCTTAAGAATTATTAAAAAATATTGAAAGTGATATGGAAAATAAAAAAAACATAACCAAAACTTACTAAAAAAATGTGTTTATGTCAACAGGTGTATTGAAATATGTTGTTACACTTTCCTATGTTCAACCTGTGTTTTGAATATTATGTGAGATGCTCGATTCAGTTACCCTTCTGTGTTTCAATAAAAGCCTTCTTGAATAAGAAAAAAAAAAATGTGTTTAACATAAAAACGGGAGTTAAACAATAAGTAATTTTTGGATGACATATTCCCTATAAAGGTCTCAAAGGGCTGTTTTGCAGAGCCTGCTCTTCACATACAGCTTCAGACTCATACTTCATGGTCAGGCTGTGCGTGGTTCTACAGCAGTGATCGGCCCCCTAGCTCAGCGTGCTAGAGGGACATTGGTAATGGAGAAGTTTTAACAGCAGGGCACAAGACTACAGAGTTCTAAAGGGTTAAAGCTTGTCAGTAAGAAATATAAATAAGCTCCTGTGCTGCTGGTAAGACACAAAAGGGAGTGACCTCACCATCCAGACGAGGGCTGCTAGAAAACAGAAAGGTGGTTGGTAACCTTCTTTAAAGAAGCAGGAGTTGAGAACTGCTCTAACTATAAAAAGATGCAAAATCAGAAAAGCAATGTATTTGGTAATATTCTTTATTTTCCTTTGCCTACATGTTTAAATGGAACCTTCAATTAGTTTATGCCACCCCTTGCTGAGGACAGCACATGCCTAGTGTCAGACCTGCTCGTGTCCAGCTCTGTGTCCCTTATTCTGTAAGAGCGCTCTGTAGTTTTAGAGCTTTTAATTGCTCGAATCTGATTCATGAGCAGGTGTTAGCCTCGCCTCACCAAAAGGCTAGCTCCCCGCCCTCTGACAGTTATTCACATGTTTTTATCTATTCAAAGAATTTGGTTTATCTGTTGAGGTGGGCGGGGCTAGACCTCCTGATTGGGCGGGGTCTTTTAAAAACTGACTCTTTGAAGGCTACTCTTCTGGCTGAGAAAACTGCAGATTGTAGATCTATTAATGCTCTAAAACTTCTCGCTTCTTACAGACATAAGGGACACACGCCGCTGGATAATGCAGGTCTGACAACTAGCTAGTGCCTGCCCTCAGCAAGGGGGGGCATAAACTAGGTGAGACAGGTTCTCTCGACTTGTCTTTCTTGTCATATGTTGTTACATCATGAATTAAACTGGATTTCTCAGGCAGTGCAGACTACGCTCTACCGATTTGTGTATTTATGCCTGCGTTTGAAACTACTGTTTGCGCGCGGAGAATATAGGGGACCAGTGTCTGGAAACAGCAGGTCTGTCACTAGGCTTGTGCTGCCCTCAGCAAGGGGGGCTAAACTATGTGACTAGTTCATCTCTTAAAGCAGCAAATCAATGTGGTGAGATAATACTCTGCAAATACCTAAGGTCACAGCCATTTTCATTTTTTGTTCTCGTTTTTTTCTCCTCACCTATACAAGAGCCATAACATTTTATTTTATGTCCTTCATAGCTTTAAGGGCTGGTTTTTTGATGACACAAGATGTACTGTTATATGGTGTTCATTCACTGCTACTATAGAAAAATAGACAAGGAAAACGCGCAAATAAAAATTCTAAGTGCCACGAAATGTAGAAAAAATGTATTTGTGCCATGTTTGCGAGTTTATTTATTTATTTTTTTTAACACCATTCACTTTTTGGTATAAATGATGCATTCTGCAGGTTGATACGATTCCTGGAATACCAAATATGTGGGGTTTTCATTATGTAATAGTACCGTAAAAAAATCCAAACATCTTTGGATGCAGCGCCATTTTCTGCAAGCCATAACTTTTTTGTTCTTTGACCCATGGACCTTATTGAGGGGGCATTTTTGGTGGGCTGAATTGTACTTTTTATTGTGACCATTTCGATATAGATGTCACTTTTTTGATTATTTTTATTCATCTTTTTAGGGAACCTGAAATGACTAAAAAAAACATAATTTCTGCGTTTGGAATTTTTTTCTTCTATGGTGTTCAGCCTACAGTATAAATGATGTTATATTTTAATAGATCTGACTTTCACAAACTATACTAATTATGTGTAACTTTTTTATTTTTTTTATTTGGTTAAATGGATATAAAATAAATGGAGGTTGATTGAACTCTTTAACACCTACATAGTTTAGTTTTTTTACCATGTTAATTTTTAAAAAAAAACTTTTTTACATTTTATGTTTACTTCAATACTTTAGGGGGACTTGTCTGAAAACTGTTCTGGTCATATAATATACTTATTTCTTTTTGCCCATTGCAAGTACCAATCAGCGTTTCCCGCTTTTTTGTCATATAGAGCTCTGAAAAAATGCAAAGGAAGCTTGATTTGTTGCTATGGGCAACAAGAAAAGTCTAAGAACAAGATAGTTTTCAGACATGTCCCCCTTAGTCCCCATAGGGTATTTGACCACTAGAGGGCACGATTGTTTGTCCTATATACGGTGGTACTATTGTACTGCTGTATATAGAATTTTTCATTCATTACCTATTATGGTATTACCTATTATTACATGGCAGCTACAGAAGCCTGCATGAGGCTTCCGGCTGCCATGGGAACCGATCGTCACCTCGCAGGTCATTTATATTGCTAAATGGATACCATCACCAGGCTCGTTCTGGCTCACAAGGGAACAGGGGAAACCACCGGTGGACTCCTCTGCATGGCAGACCTGGAATTTTAAACTACGTTATAGGGCTTGTTCACACGGAGTTTACACTTCGTGTTACAAGCGCTATTTAGGATCGTCTTGGGAGTCCCGCTCTGTCATCCCAACGACAGATCTAACAATTAGCAGTGAGTTTATCCATGCTCGCTGTGTCCGATACATGCAGTAGACAGTTTCTCGGGAGGGAATCGCGCTGGTGTTGTTCTATAAGCGCAGCCTCGGACTCGTCTTGGAAAAGAATTGCATAACGGACCCCAGCTGACCACTGATCATCATTTATATAGTATTTGGTTGTCCATCTTATTTTGGACAGAATTACAAATTGAATATAATGCCAAATCCAATGTATAGTGCTACTCGTCATATTATTACTCTTGTCGCAACCCGTAAAGTTTATTCCCAGGTGAAAAAATATTGAGTCATATGTATAATTTGTTTGAGGTTATTAAAGAGCTCGGCTTTTATTTTTCCAGAGCGACTTATATAAATCGCGAAAAACCGTGGCTGT
Organism: Phyllomedusa bahiana; assembly: GCA_025379985.1. Classification (NCBI taxonomy): domain Eukaryota; kingdom Metazoa; phylum Chordata; class Amphibia; order Anura; family Hylidae; genus Phyllomedusa; species Phyllomedusa bahiana. Next base: position 12,292 of record JAODAL010034695.1, on the reverse strand, counting down.
GATTGTTTGCGTATGGGAACAAAGGACAGTCTCTTACCTGCTAGACAGTTTAATACTTAAGTCCCAAGTTCCTAGATATTTACTGATTAAGCCAAGCGATGTTATAACATCGATTATCCTTCGCCGAATCAACCATGAGATAAAATGTCAGCCATCTTTTTCTTGACCTCAGTGTAATAGGGCCCGGGCCTGGTTTTCTTGGTCTCCACATCTCCCTCAAGCTGGCTTCATTGCCATTTCCACCATCGCCTTATTCTGAGCCTGACATTCTAGCATTGGCCACCAACAATCGATTTGAATGCCTGGGGAATCTCGGAGAATTGCTATGGGGTGCTTGTGATGTAGATTTTTGTAGCTTCATGCTAAAACACAAGATTCATATTTAATAAAGTTAAAATAATCAATGCCCTATATTGACAGCGATCAGTAGGGGACTTAGTTAAAGGTGGATTTCTTAGCTCTGATGTTGCTGTAGTCTAACCTCTATCTCCAAGTGGTTACCATGTTATTTAAAACTAATGGCTTAGGACAGGCCATCAATATCAGATCAGTGGGGCTCTGGTTCCCGACACTACTGACAATCAGCTGTGGAAATGAGCTACAGTGCACACCAATCCCCTTCAATTTTTACCAGGCACAACTCTGTACTTTTAGTAGTGGCTAATGCCTTGTAATTTCAAGTCAGGCCTATGTCACTGGGGATGGAGTAAAACTGAAGTAGCTGGAGTGAAATGTGTGACAAAGCCGCTACGTGGTGCTTGCCAAAGCACAATGCCCCCTTGAAACAACGGATTTTCAGGGGGTGCTTAGAGTTATATCCAAGAATAGGTCATCAATTTTAAGGAACTGGATAACCTCTTTAATGTGAGAACATTTGCTTGCTTCTGCTTCTTGCATAAGTGCAATAACTTATAATTTAAGGGGTTCTCCAAATTCATAGTACTTAAAGGGGTTGTGCCACTATCTCCAGGTCTCCAGGATATGTGATAAATATATGATCGCTGGGGGTCTTACTGCTGTGACCCCCACTGATCACGATGGAGAAGGCTTTGAGCGGAGCAATGGTTGCACATGCGCTCTACTGCTCTATTCAAAGTCAACAGGACCGATGGAGATAGTCAATTACAGTGCTTGCCTGTCTCTATCGGTCTAGTAGACATTGGATGAAGCAGCAGTTTGCATGTTTGGCCACTGCTTTGTTTAAAGCCTATATCTCTGCACTCACACGGCCAGCAAAGAAGGGGGACTCTGGTAGAACATTTTAGCAATCAGTAGGCGTCCCAGTAATGGAACATTCAGCGAGCAGACATTTATCACCTATCCTGTCAATGAATGATAAATGTCTATAGTGGCACAACCCTTTTAAGTACTATGAATATGAAGCACCCCTTGAATAATAGGTTATTGTAATTATGCATAAAACTGAACCATCCAAGTATTCACGCAATAAACAAGGAAACTGGGTAAAAATGTGTGATGTTAGAGTATTTTTTATTCTGTGCCTATTTGAAGTGGTAGAAGTTAATACAAAAGATGTTAATTAAGAGGGTACAAAATATATAGGAAAGTAGAGGGTGACACCTCCCCTAATTCATAAAAGGAAACATTCATACACATTAATGTTTCCACCATTATCAAGTCCAGTGAACTTTTTTGAAATTTTTGAGGTTCTATGAGCAAAGTATTGCATGTGTGCAATTTTATCTTCACAAAATGTGGATGGAATTCTCTATTTTTTATTAAAAATTATTTATTTTTGGAGAAAATCTAGCAATGCTTTTACCTGTTCTCCATTTAGGCGAAGAAGTTCTGCAAGTTCCAGGTAAACAGAGACCCGTTCACTAATGCTAAGAGTTGCTGCTTTTCCTCTCGTGGCTGCTCCCCTCTTCATTTCAGGCAAGCTCATACACATCCTTAACATCTGAATGGCTTCTGACAGTTTACCTGTTTGTTTTAAGACTCTTGCTTTAATCAGATGTTTATACGGAGTTCTCTCAGCATACAAAATCATATAAAGAAGTTAGGAAGGAACACAAACATTATTTTCGTTCTAGTGACTTTTCTATCCCACCCTAACCTCGCTAGTCGCTAACTCCTCTGGCCTTTCCCCACTCCTGCCCAATCCATTCAATGGCTCAAGTATTGCCCAGCAATTCATTTCGTGAGTTGCTCTATGAACCCTGTCCTACTAGGCTCTCCATAACCTCTCCCCTCCATTATATGCTCTGCCTTTAAATCTATAGATACCTCCCCTCACGCAATTGCTCGCTACTCATTAGGACCATTCTTCTCTGTTCTCTGTTATTTTTCTAGCTCCTCACAAACCGTCTCCATAGACTTCTTCTAGTGCTGCAGCCACACTACTGGAGACTCAATGCCCAACATATCCGACCCTCTTCTCACTTCTCACCAGCTTCAGAAATACACTGAAAAAACCCACTTATTTGTAAAGGGGGATTGCCATAGAATGCCTAGGTAATAACCCCTGCTGCCTGCTGTACTTACACCAAACTCAAATGTGTTCTGCCACTCACCTCGTCTGTACTCACGCTTCCACCTTCACTTGTAGTTGTATAGCACTCTGTGGGGCAGGGTCCTCTCTCCTCTGTCTTGTGCAGTTGTAAGAGTCTTAGATCGATTTGTGTGTGTGTACTCATTTTAATATTTGTGGTATGTTAACCGCCCTTACGATTGTACAGCCTCCAGGAATCATATTATTGGCTTTATACCCCTTACCGCCGGGAGCTGTTTTGGCCATCTCTGTGACGAGTAAGCCCTTTTTTTGTAATATGTTTGTGTCACTTTGTGTGAGAATAAAATTTGGACACTTGAGTGTTTTACAATCGCGGCTTTCAAGTGTTTCGTTTTCATCGTGACACATTGAGTGTGTATAAGTGAGTAAAGAATTTTGGTCCAAAAAAAATGATTGATGTTATATGTGAATATAAAGATAGATTAGGTGTGGGATTTTTAGGTGATATTTTAGATTTTACAAGTTTACATAGTCATGTTTTTTGGAGAGATCGGTTTGGGACTGTGAGAATATTCTAGACATTTTTGTGGGCGTGTTAGTGCTCATGGTAAAGGATCTGGGGCCTGGAATAGAATTCTGGGTCAAGATTGCACCAATAGTCCTCCCCCCTCCAATGAATCGGAAAACCCCCATCAACACCACCTTTCATATTTCACGCCCATGTATGTCTGCTGTAGTTTGGCTATCATGTGTGTTTAAATTGTCTTTTTTTTTTTTTTTTTTACGACATTAGGGAGGCTTATACTTTAGTTGGTAATTTTCAAAATTTTCCAAGGAAAAAATTGCAAGATACATTATTTTTTCAGGGACCGAGGTCCAGTTCTAACGTGACTTTGTATTGACCTTGTATGTCGTATGAACCCCATAACGACCTCATCCTAAGAAAAACTACAACCCCACTTAATGTATCAAACCGAATTAGGAACGTTTATTAACCCCACGCACTAGGGGTTTAACAGGAGTTAAGCAGTCGTGGAAGTGATTATTTCAAAATTTCATCACTTTTTCAGATTTTCAATTTTTTATACATTAATCGTTGACAGATATACTGTACATGTGAGTCAGGGATATGAAATTAATATGAGTCCCCAGATTCTGCCGGTTTTCAGAGCGTATCCTATGTGGCCCTAGTGCATTATTTGGACTCAACTAAAAAAGCCCCAGTAAATAAGGAGGAGCACCTACTGGACTCTTGAAGGCCTCATTGTTTCATGTTATCATATTTTATTTAGGGGCCATTTACACGGTTTGCGGACACCCTAAGGTTCCAAATTAAGTAAATACCCTAAAAAGACCCTGATACTGGGAAACTACACCCTTAAGGGAATATATCCGGAGTAGTAGTTTGAGTATATAACCCCACCGGCGTTTTCACAAATTTTTTTCTTTTAGCGTGTGGCTTCTGAAAATTAAAAAAATATATTATTTCCATTAATCTGCAATTTTAGTGAAAAATGTATTTTTAATTTTATACAAGGAATCTTGGAAAATTAATAAGCCCCAAAATTCGTGTAGTTTCGTATCGCTTCTTCCTAGAGTTAGGCTCCAATACCTTTACATGTGTGGGTGTAACTGATGTTTGGGCGTGTTGGCAGGGCGCGGTACAAGGGAGGGACTCAAACCACATTTTGACCGGGAGCGCTTTTTGGCTCTTTTGGCGCACAGTTATTAGGTGGCGGCCATGTGCGTGTGCAAAAACCCAAAGTACTTGACACAGGTGAATACCTTCCAGAAGTTTGCCCCATTTTGGATTCAAACCACCCTCAGGATCTCATCTAAGGGTTATTTTGCATTTTGGTGTGCAAGGGTGTTCCATTCGTGTTTTTTTTAAGCATGGGCCATGGAAATGGGTGGTGGGGGGAAACGCAGTTCGCCATTTTGTTTTTTGGTGCTTCATTTTTACAGTATTCGTCTCATACGAGATAAATGCCGGGATAACTTTACTTGGGGTCGGATACAATTAAAATGATATAATATTTTATATTGTTTTTTAATGTTTTTATTACATTTACACAGTAGACAGCTGTCGGAGTTTTTATAAAAAGTTGCGTTTTTATATGTTGAACTATTCTGCAGCCATAGCTTTCTTAATTTTTGGCTGCCTCTGTGGGCTTGTTTTTTTACGAGATGAGTCGAGCTTGTTTTTTTATTCGGTACCATTATGGGGGGCATGTGATGCTGTGATCAATTTTTATTTAAGGTTTTTGTGATCGGCATTTTGACAAAAATACAGCAATCTGCGAGTAGTGTTTTTTATTTTTATTTGTTACAGCGGTCACTGTGCGGTATAAATGACGATGCTTAGTTTTACCTCCAGCAGGTTGATACGATCGACAGCGATACCACATTTGTGGGCACGCGGCGATACACATATATGGGTATTACTTTATTTATTTTGATCTTTTCTGGGGTGTATTGGCCTTTGTAAAGGGAGGGAAAACGGGCGGTACGTATTTTTATTTTATTTTTTGTTTTTGTGTTTTACTTTTTTACACTTTTTTTTTTTACTTTTTCACACTTTTGATAGCTTGTATTGCTTGGTGTGTGTGTCATGGCAACTGTGTGTGTGTCTCACGTGCCCACAATGCATTGTGGGCATCGTGCATCACAAGACAAACGGATGCTGTCATCAGGAATCCGGGCTGCCTGGTAGGAGGACTCAGTAGCGGGTGTCAGCGCCATTATTGCGCCGGAGTCGCGCGTGGGCAGCAGGAGCTCTACTACTCCTGCCGCCCGCAGCCGCACGATGTCGCGACCACGATGGTCGCGGACATCGGGGGCGTTAATCCCCGCGGCCGGAGCTCACTCCGGCCTTGGGGGAGCTGCGGCATGATGCAGCGTAAAAATACCGGCCGGTTCATGCCGCGATCTTGCGCGCTCCGCTGTGAGCGTGCCAAGATTCGCCGTGACATATCTCATACGGCAATTTGCGGGATACCCCTATCACCCGGACATTCGCCGGTTGAGTACGGACAAATTTCGGTCTATTAAGGGGTTAAAATAATTGTTATATAATAATAATCCACTACTGTGTTTAATCTTTTGTTCATTGTGTATATCCTTAATATCTTTTTTATCTTCTATTATAGCTCATCTTTATAATTATATTTTCCTACTTTAAAGGGAACCTGTCACCTAGGTTATGCTGTCTGTAATGAAGTGGATTCATGTGTCACTCGGGCCACACCCCTCAATCATGCTAATCAGCCGGCTTGCTGTGTTAGATCACACTAATCAGATACTGATTGCCATGTGACCTAAGAATTAGCTACTAGCTTATATTTTTTCAGACCTGTATAGTCCTTTTGAAGGGAACTGTCACTTGAGAGTTTATGCCACCCCTTGCTGAGGACAGCATCAAGTAGTGAAGACATGATGTTTCCCGAGCCACTGTCTGCGTCCCTTATTTCTCCAATCATGCAGTAGTTTATTTCAGCCGCCATATTTTTTTCTTTTTTAAATTATCAAACAAATATGCGGTAGACGCGTCTGCTCTGCCTGAGATTAGTCCATCTTATTCATGAGTGGGCATTTGCCTGCCCACAGACGGCTACCCACTGGAGGGAGGGGCTAGGACCTGCTCATGAATTAAGTGGCCACTGAATGCCCCTTAATTAATTTACAGGCACAGCTCTGTACATTTGGTAGATGGGATGTGGTTGGTATTGCAGCTAAATCCCATTCAGCTATTAGAGGCTCATCCTTGAAGGTAGATCATCACTGTTACAGTCCCGGAAAGCCCTTTAAGACAATCCCTTTAATATGAGAACTGCCAGGCAGTTTAGCAGACTTGATCAGCCAACTACCTAGTGATGTTTGATAGCATTCAGTGGTGGCCAGATAATGGCCGTAACAGAGCATGTAGAAAGGAATCCATAGTATCATTTCCAAATATATTCAGAAGGGTTTTATAGGATTTTACATTGATGGCATATCTCTGGGGATCCATTTGTTATGGAATGTGTTAGGTGAAATGTCTATTTCATCCACAAGATGACTCCTGTATCTAGATTGCACCCTGTTTGCGTTAAGGGTTAATACACGTGCATGGTTGAGTAAGATGGCGGCACTGTGTCTCGGAATACGCATCTCACACATTCAACAACAGAAGACTACAAGCGTGGGGAGGACACACGGTTGTCTAGATAAGGGGAACAATAGACATAGTGTCTATATTTACCACATGAGTAAATCTATGTAATGCGCTTCGCTCAAGGCACGTATAAATGATGCCCTATATGAACGCTGTTGTTGGTTTCATATGAGGCCAGAAATGCACGCACCAGGGACCGCTCGATTTCTGCTTGGTGTGTGTTTTCCTCTGTGCAGCAGTGCAATAATATAAATCTCTAGAGAAATATCTTGGCTCCCCCCCACTTGGATGTAGGAACCCCCTTGCAGCTCCATCTAAATCACATTCATTAGCAGAACAAAGAAGCAGTACGGCTCAACAACACTTAGCCTTTTTCACCTCAATGAACTAAACTGCAGTATCCTGCACAGCCATGCCACACTTATACTGTTACTTCTGTGCCAGGTACTACATTAAAACATTGAAGAAGGCTAATGGCCCTTCACTCTGCTGATCAGTGGGGGACAAAGGGATCCTAAAGATATGGTATTAATGTAATATCTCTTCAATGCTTTAAATATGTATTTCATTATGCAATTACATAGACGTACTATCCCATCACTCAGAAACAAAAGCTGTTCTCCCTGTCACTCTCATTTACATCAGTTTGTATTCTATCACTCAAAAATATTTATACGGTGTATTAGATTTTTAATAAGCTTTTACCTTAAAGTTATGGCTGACTCCTGTCTCCAGAGACTGTGAGCACTCAGTATATTGTCCTTGTGAAAAATATATTTGTGCCATTAGAAGATGGGCATCAGACCACTCTGGGTTAAGCTCTAAGCAACGCTGCAAGGTCCCTTGAGCGCCATCAAAGTTTCCTGAAAATATGCAGAAAGCATAACATGATGATGAGAATTTTCTAATTGTATGGGAAAAGGGCACTTTACTAAAGACAAAAACCATCATCAGTGTCCTTAGGAACCTTGTTTTATAATTTATTGTATACTATACCACAAACACATCCCTAATGTATAAAGCCTAAATCAATCAGTCATTTAACCACAATATCATGCCCCAACCCCACACCTATGTAAACAGTTATAGGGCAGAAGTGGACTTCCTACACCACACCCTCCCGCACCTAAACAGCATTATGACGCTCCTGGGGCAGAGCACTGCTCAGTGGGGACCTGTCAAATACTTGACTATAACACTAGGCCACATGCCTGTAGCCACCCCCAAGCAAACCACCATATTATAACCGGACACTTTTGTTTGGACCAACCAGTAGCAGCCTGCTGGCCTTACCAAGATGATTGGCAAGTAGGGAGCCTTTGGTCCCTTCTCAAACAGGCGTTTTTTTTTGTTTGCACATCCTAAAAACTACGCAAACAGTAAAGTAAGCTCAAAACAATCAAGAGGATACCAGGGTATGCTTCTTTGCGCTCGCCCTGGGACAAGCATACCCCAACCCATAGCAGGACCCTATACTTGTGGGGCCCCTCGAGAAAATGCCTCCAGTGGAAAAGATGGCCTTGTTACAGGGGTAACAGAGTTGTTTGGGTGGGCCCCATTTTAGTTGTCTATGTTTACTGGTATATCAACTGGGACAATGAGGGAATTTATTTCCTCAACATACAATATAGCTGAGTCTATGTAGTTAAGAAAGAAATAGTCCTAGGAGAATCATCTATTTGTTAGTTGGACAGGGACATTCTTCTTCCAGTGAAGGGACCCATGCAACTCCCAGGATCACCAACTTTTGGACTAAGGGTATGTTCACACGGCGTGTTGGATCCGTTTTGGATCCAAAAACCGCATCCAAAACCGCTATGTAAATTGCATCCAATATGCAAGTACATGTTTGGCTGTGTTTTGGCTGCAGCAAGAGCGCACCCTAAGTTTTAAATCAATTGGCGTCGCTGCTGCATTTTCGGACGCATAGAATTGACATCGCACAATTCTTTGAATATAATCCAGAAGACGCATTTATTTAAAACACGTATCAGCTGATCACTTCATGCTGAATACACACAATGTGTGTTTTACATTCGAAAGCAAGAGTAAATACAGCGGCACATTGTTAGATGCGTGTTTGGGTCCATTTAGGTTCCGAAACACAGATCCAAACACACATCTAAACGGATCCAACATGCCATGTGTACATAACTAAATACTAGAAGGTGGAATATTGAAAGGCACAGCCAAATTTTTAAGTTGTTTAATTTACTTCAGAACTCTCTTGATGTCTTACTCTGTCCAATTCCATTTGGACAATCCGGTCATAGCAGTGTTTTTCTGGAACTCCTGTAGCTAGTGAATGAGGTAGCCCAATTATTCTACTGGGTTATGAGCCACTTAAAGCATTTACTAAACCAATGTTAAAAGGCATAATAGTTTTTTTTTGTGTGTGCTTCGCTCGCGACGCGCTCGCTCTTGTTTATGTAGTGTTAGGGTATCTAAGTGTATCCCAGGACCAGTGTGTGGGGTCATCCTCCTTTTTCAGATCTACATATATTTTTGGCACCTTTTTGTAGTGCACATGATTTGGATTGGTAAATTTTTCCTTATCCTGTATCCAGGTGATTACTGAATTCCAAGACTTGAGTCATTATCTATCATGACGGTGTGGTAAGTCACTCTGAGTACTAGTACGATTATGTATTTTAACGTTAGTTTAGTAAAAGTTATGTTTTATTAGGAACATTTTTTCTTTATTGCTCATTTGGATAATCTGAGTTATAAATCTTACTTTTCTGATTTCCCTTTTAACCAGCATTCCTTCTAGTCAACTTAACAGAGACTGAATAACAGCATCTTTCAAAGATCATACAACATTGGCATATGTGCGAGGATAGCTAAGTTCCCACTCACCTAACAGAGGAAGAGTGTGAAGCTGATATAGGTCGATACATCTTTTTTAACTGCATGGAATAGTGTATTCTGCCCATTGTATTCCATACAGATGAGTTATCTTAACATCGGAGCTTATAGGCACAGTCCATCATTGTATGCCTATACAGTGGTGTATGTTGGAGGCATGCATAAGAGGTATATTACAGGAATTCCTCCTGACAAATACCTCTGATATAGTGAGAGCAGGTTCTAACCTTGTTGAGTGCCACAATCTTCCAGTGTGAATATCACTTCAAATAACATACCTGACAAATAGATGACTTGAGCCATTAAATACAGAGGCTCTGATAGACAAGGTGCTACTGTAATCACTGGTGCCAAAATTGCAGCAGCCTTTTCCAGGAGCGGTGAAGCAGACTGGCCAGGGCCTATCGGCTAGAAAAGTAATGAAGATGTTTTATAGTTTATGGAAACAATAACATTAAAAATTGCCATGCTACATAATGCATTCTTCCTTGTTAAAAGTACATGGAACAGGTCTACGAAGGAACACCTAAAAAATTCAGCAAAAGATTCGTCCTCTATATTATGATACACGGGACATGCTTTCATTTGTGGTACTGCCCACGTGTAGGAAATAAAAGTGTGCCCACCCTTCTACACAGTAAGGTATATACAGTCATATGAAAAAGTTTGGGCACCCCTATTAATCTTAATCATTTTTAGTTCAAAATATTTGGGTGTTTGCAACAGCCATTTCAATTTGAATATATCTAATAAACTGATGGGGACACAGTAAGTAATTTCCGGATTGAAATAGGTTTATTGTACTAACACAAAATGTGCCAATATGCATTAAACCAACATTTGACTGGCTGCAAAATTTGGGTACTCTTATCATTTTATTGATTTGAATACTCCTAAACTACTTTTTACTGACTCGTTTGGAAGCACAACATTGGTTTTGTAACACTCACTGAGAGCTTTGAAGCTCATAGCCTAGGTGTATCCAATGATGAGAAAAGGTATTTAAGGTGGCCAATTGGCCAACGTTGTTCTCCTATTTGAATTCCTGTGAAAGAGTGGCATCATGGGCTCGCAAAACAACTATCAAATGATATGAAAACACTCATAGATTGTTCAACTTAGTTGTTTAGTGGTGAAGGATACAAAAAGTCTGTCTCAGGATTTACTGTCAGTTTCACCACTGTGAGGAACATAGTATAGGAAATGGAGACCACAGGGACAGCTTTCTTTTCTTGTCTAAGCCACAGAAAGTGGCAGGCCAGAAACTTATCGAAAGGCAGAGGGGGAAGAAGAATGGTCGCTCGCACACAGTCTCAAAGGACATCCACAAGACACCTCCAAGAAGCTGCAGCATCCAATCTTGCTGCAGATGGGTGTCATTGTATGCATCGGTCAACATTACAGCACCACTCTTGACAAGGAGAAGCTGTATGGGAGAGTGTTGAGAAAGAAGCCGGTTTTGTAAGCACGCCACAAACAGAGTCGCCTGAGGTATGAAAAGCACATTTGGGACAAGCCAGCTTCATTTTGGAAGAACGAGTCCTGTGGATGATGAAAAAAGATTTAGTGGTTGGTCATACAAAAAGGCGTTATGCATGGCGTCCAAAAACATAGGCATTCCAAGAAAAACACTTTGCTACCCACTGTAAAATTTGGTGGATGGTTCCATCCATGCTTTGGGGCTGTGTGGCCAATGCCGGCACTGGGAATCTTGTTAAAGTTGAAGGGTCGCAACATGGACTTGTCAACTCTCAGAGTAACAGCAATTTCTTCAGATAATGTACAAGATCTCAGGTGATGAATTTGAAGTTGAGATGCGGGGATGGATATTTCAGCATTGTGACTAAATGATCACGCCAAACAAGACTCCATGTGTTTCTTACGAGGCATTCATGCAGAGGAACAATTTACAATGTTTGAGGAATGGCCATCCCAGTCCCCAGACCTGATTATCAATATTGAGACTCTGTAGATACTTTGAGAGCGGGCTGTCCGTATGCTCGGCCGACCATTCAAACTTTTAACTGAACTTGAAATTGTTTTGTTAAAGAGGGAATGGTCAAAAATGACCTTCATCCGATCCAGGAACTGGATTATTTAAATGTCATACAGGCGAAGTGACTAGAGGTGTTATTTTGCCAAAAGGAGGATCTTACTAAATATTAATGTTCAATTTTCTGGTGTTTAGGTGCCCATTACTTTTGCACGGTCAAAATTTGGGTTTTAATGCAACTAGTGCAATTTTTGTTAGTACAATAAACCTCATTTTCAATACGGAAATATTACTGTGTCCAATCCAGTTATTAGAATATATCAAATTGAAAATGGATGTTGCAAACACCCAAATATTTTGAACTAAAAATGATTAAGATTAATAGGGGTGCCCAAACATTTTCATATGACTGTAAATCTATGGGAACAAAACCTCAATATCGGAGATTAAACTAATGACTGTAAAACAGGTATGAGATTACATAGCCACCCCTTCTAAGGTAAATTTATGGGTGACTACCAGGATCTCTCTATGTGAAGAGCAAGAATGCTGCATTCTGCCTCCCACATCTCTGATCCCTGGTTTAGTGACATATTGATTTACTTTGACATATGAGATTATGAGTATGATATCACCAAATTATCAAAACTTCCATTTTTTTTCTGTTTGAGCTGCTTTTCTAATAAAATGAATCTAGAAGTTCTGAGGGTCACGGTACTGATGTGAAGCGACATAACAGTACTTCTAAACTCTGATGAGGAGATATCATGTCATTGTTTCTACGGTACTTAGTTAAATATTAAAA
>JAODAL010034694.1:0-43924 GCA_025379985.1 Phyllomedusa bahiana | reverse complement strand
CAGCCGTTTGTTGAGGCCATTCAGGGGGCGAGTTTTTTTCGCGCCAGGACTACGGATGAATAACATTTTCAAACTGCTTCAGTCCTGGAACAGATGTGAAAAATCTGTCTGGGGGGGGGACTGGAGATGTGGCACTTCATCCGGGGCCAATGAGTCCGGGGGGGACAAAAAAGGAGGAGGAAAGGCTTGGAGAAGAAGCTTGTCTGGTGAAATGGTGGGTTTTCTACCCAGGGACAATGGGGAGGAGCGGAGCGCTTGGAGGTGAGAGTGGGAAGAGAGGCAGTCCCGAAAGACCGTGCGTTACATGGGATGGATTCAGGACCCCCGGGATATTTGTGCAGAGGGCCCAAAACAAGCTATTTGCCTGGCAGTACGCCGAATATCGAAAGGGCAGAGGGATGATTTTCTGGCCTCCATCTATTGGACCCACGCTCCCCGGCCAAAGGGGACCTTTTTCCCCATACTGAGGGGGGACAAACCTTTTACATAGGGAAATCCTCCGTAGTCAGTTCCCCGCTGCCTATGAGGCATCGTCCCTCCCCTACAGGTTGCCCCGGGGGTTCTTCACGCTCACGTCCCTACTCCCGTGGCTGCTGGGGAAGGGGGGGGGGGGGGGGTTTAGGGCATCCCGCCCATCAGCAGCACCCTAAGTCTGGAGTCATGTGAGTAGCTTCCTTCCCCCGCCTGGAGGGGGAGTCGCCAGCAGCAGCAGCGGGCCGGGGGCAGTCCCTGAACCAACAGATGGTGGCCTACTTGGCAGCACTCTGCCCCCCAGTTGAAGATCCGCGGACAATGGGCATCAAACGGATGTGTGGCCCGAAACTTGCGAGTTTGCGTGGAAAGCTGTCCTGCCCGGAAAATTGGAAAATCAAGCGGTGTTCAGTGCGGCGGGAGCCTCGTTCCCCCCAAGGAGAACCCCCCCCTTTCCCGGGAATGTGGACCGACGTCTTTCAAGATGAATCGCGGGATCGCCGGGTTTCCACACACCAATCCCTTTAGGCGTCGACTATATCAGCCATGACGCCTCCCCCAAACGGAGAAATGAGCGGGGTTCAAACACCTCCTCAGCCCTATTTTGTGCCCCCACCCCCTGATGCCACCATCTGCTGACTTTTTTCCTCTGCCCCCAAACCTCTTTAGCGGGACGGGATTGCCACCCATCCAACCTGTCAGGGCCATTTTTTAAAAACCTCATGCTGCTGTGCGGTCCCGGCATCCACACGGGTCTTGGGCCCACTTTTGACCCATGTGTTGTCCGCCGCCTCACCTCCACTCTCTGTCATTGTGCTGCTCTTGGCCTACTCCGTTTTTGCCCCCCAGAATGTCATTTCCCACTGTCTGACCTCAGCTGAGCCATTGTACCTCCATTCATTGTGCCACTCTGTGGCCTACTATGTTTTGCCACCTCCGAATGTCATTGCCACGCCTGCCCCCTTTTGCTGTGCCCCGTCCCCTCCACACTGGGGTCATTGTGCACTCGTGCCTATCCTGTTTTTTGCCACCCCAAAAAGTCATTGTCCCATGTCTCCCCTCATGCGTTGCGGGCTTGCCGTAACCTCCACCTGTGTCTTGTGCCACTCTGTGCCTTACTATTTTGCCCCCCCAGAAGTCATTGTGCCATGCCTGACCTCTGCTACTGTGGCGCCGCCGTCCCCTCCACACTCTTCACAATGTTGCCACCTGACTCTCAGCTTGTTTTTTTTCCAGTTTTTTCGGGCCTGACTTTACGGGAAAACTTCCCCGTTTCAGTTTTTTGGTCATTTTTTCCCCTCTTAAGTCCCAGGGAATTTTATAGTAACGATTCAAGAGCGGCGCTCATCTGCGTTCATACTAAAACACAACTTGTATGAATCCAAACCAAGCTCCCTCATATTTAAGCAGGGCACAAGTTCTACACCCCCCCCTGCAGGCTCGTGAGCCTGGAAAAAGCTTTTTTTTTAAAACCCAAATTTGTCCCCAAAAAATTTGGACCAATTTTTTTTTTCTCAAAATTCGGCAAGTGACCAACCCAATTTTGAGAATTCCCCACTGTAAATTTTGACCTTCCCAAAAGGGTGTTGAACACACGCACCTGTTGGGCCCCAAAAAAAAAGGAAAAAAGGGGAGTCGGGGCTCCCCCCCTTTTTTCCTTAGATTTTAGAAAAAATGACATATCCCAAAAAAAACCCCAAAACTTTGGGAAAAAACTAAACCCAAAACCCCCGGCCAAACAAAACAATAAACAAACCCACACAAACCCCAACCAAAAAAAAACACCAAAACCCCCAAAAAACCACCCAATAAACCAACCCCGTTTTCCCCCAAAACAAAAACAACCCCAAAAAACCCCACCCATTAAAAACCAAACCGCCCACAACCAAAAAACTTTAAAAAAAACCAAAATTTTTTTTTAAAACCCCCCTGGGAAACCCAACACCCCCCCCAAACAGGGGGAAACCCCCCCCTGTGGCTGAAAAAACCCACCACCCTATTTAAAATCCCCCAAAAAAAAAAACACGGGGCCCCCCCCCCCCCCCCTTGGGGAAAAAACCCAAAAAAACCAGGCCCCCCCCATTTTTTTTGTGTTTTTTTAAAAAACCAACCCCAAACCCACCACTTTTTTAAAAACCCCGGGGGCACCCCATCAAAAAAATTCCAAAAAGGAAAAGGGAAAAGGAAAAACTAAGGTTCATTCACACCGGGGAAACCAAAACGAAAAATACAACACCCCCCCGAACCCCCCCCGGGAATTTTTTTTTAAAAAAAAAACCCCCCTTTTTTTTGAAAAAAAAAAGGGCGTTAAACGAAAAGGACCAACGTCCCCAAACAACCCCCAAAAAAAATTAAATTTCCAAAAAAAACTTTTTTCTTTTCGGGGGGTGACAAAAGGGAAAACAAAAACACCCCAAAACTATTTCCCCAAACCCCCCCCCAACCCCCCTTTAAAAAAGGGGCCTTTTCCCCCCCCCCGCTACCAAAAAGCCCCCCACCCCCCGATAACCTTTTTAAAACCCCAGAGAACCCCCCAAAACTTTCGACCAACAAAAAACAAGGGGCGATTTTTTTTTTTTAAAAAGGGGGAAAAGAAAAAAACCCCCCCCCCCATTCAGGGCCCCTTTTTTTCTTCGCCTAAAAGTCCCCCTGACTTTTTTTTTTTTTTTCCCCCCCCCCCCCCCCCCCCCAGGGGTTTTTTTTTGGGGGAAATTTTTCGGGACCCCGCTAGGGCCCCCCCCCTTTTTTCCCCGAAAAAAAAATCCCCCGCCTCCCCCCCTCGACCTTTTCCCCCCCCCTTCACCCAACAAATTTGGGTCCCAACCCAAATCTTTCGGCTTCTTCACCAACCCTTGCCTTGGGTTTGGCCTGCCCCCAAACCACGCCCCCCGGACCCAAAGGGTTAAAAAAAAAATAGAATTTTTTGGTTTTAAAAATTTGATCATGAAGTGCTTTACCTTTATACTGATCCTTAAAAAACCATTCAATAAATAGAAAATACGTTTTTTTAAAACAAACTTTTTTTTACATTGAACTCGATGAAATGTGACATGAACATTGTTAAATACATATTTATATACGTATTTGGGTACGTACCCAAATACGTATTTCACCATTGCCATGTGAACAAACCCTAAGAGACCAATCAGGATTTAAAAAAATGGGCAAACTTTAACCCCTTCAGGTCACAGCTACTTTCATATTTTTGAGTTTCGTTTTTTCCTCTTCATCTTCCAAGAGCTATACCTTTTTTATTTTTCTGTCTAGTAGTATATAGCCAAATGATGGCTTGGTGCTTTTGACCATATCATATAATGTACAGAGAAAGCGATTTTTTTTTTTTTTTTTTTATGTAGGGTGGAACATGAAAAAAAAACCACCTTCATCCCAGGTTGCAGGGCTTAATTTTTTTATGGCATTCAGTCTTGCTAAAAATTGTCTTTTTTCTGTACTAAAAAAATTTTTTTTTTTTTTTTTTCCCTCTATGGACCTTAGCGAGGGCATTTTTTTTGCTGGGTGAAGTATAGTTTTTACTGGTACCATTTTGCAATAGATGCAACGTTCTATCACTTTTATATTCCAATTTTAGAAAAAAAAAAATAAAGCTAGGCGCCAATCAGTGCCGCATGCAACCGTTCCGAACAGCACTGTCTGACCCCTGCTGTTAACATTTTAGAGTTGGCTCCAATCTCTGCTGTAAATGGCGGTTTCTGGCTATCATTAACAGCCAACACTTGCTACATATGGAGTATGAGCCTGCTCCATACATTCTTCACGCTATTTGGACATATGTGTACGTCTAAATTTGTGAAGGGGTTAAAATCATATAAAATATGTATTTTGCTTGTCGATTTTGTAAAAAAAAGACAATAGTGTCCCTTTAATTATTTTTTCAGCCCATAGTATCCATACTGTTAATTACATATCTTAAATGATCTTATTCCTTTAAAAATCCCCCCTTTGTGGATTTATATCATGTTGGGTTTTTTAATTACACCCCCTGCAGAGTAAAAACACCACAGAGGTGATATTCGGTTTTAAAATAGGGGTGGAGCCACCAAGGCTAGAAATGTCTGTATGGACCCATTGAAAACCCAAACCCTATCCCTTCCCATAAGATATTGAACCTGGATGATTTCAGTCCTTATTCTTAAACCAGTAAATTCTTCTGTGTTGATTACCTTGGGGGGGGGTGATAACTGCACCTATAGATGAATTTTTTCCCCTCAAGGGGGTTATTACTGGTCATAAAAGCCCCAACTGAATTGAAAATAACAGGTTAACAGTGCAGTGGGGGCATTGGGGGAATCACCGAGGGTTGGCCTTTTCTCCACTGCCACATTTTCGGTTGTTTTCGCAGCGTTTTTCATTTTCTGAAACTGCTGATAAACGACTGAAAACAGATCCCATAGAGTTTAATAGTAAAAATGTTCTGTAGTCTCCACAAAGGGTTTTTTTTCTGCTAATTTCTGCTCCAGGTCGTTTTTGAAACATGGTGCAAAAAACAAAAGAGTAGGCAAGAAAATATAATATTGAAGTCTATGTAAACCGCTGGACATTTTTTGCCTTTTTTTAGCAAAAAACACAAAATGCACCAAAAACTGTAGTTTGTTTTTTTTTTTGCTGTTTTTGACATGATGGACAAAAAATCTTTTGGAACTTTTTTTGGTTTTTGGTTTTAGTGTTTTTTTTTATCCAATGCCGTTTAGACCTAGCCTTAAAAATGCAGCAAAAGAGGGGAAAAGGGGAAAGGTGGGGATTGAGGCTTCTGGGGACGGATCAGAGGTTTTCACTGCATGCTCCCGGGGCACACTGGGCCAGGAGGCGAGTATACGCTGCACGTTGGGGGCAGAGGCACCCCAGCACGGGACCTTTCTGATGCTACATAGGGAGATCCGGGTGAAATTCCCAAAGGGATAATGTAGCTTGGATGTAGGACATGCAGCTCACAAGAAGAACGCTCACTGGGCATCTTCCAGATCGGGCATATGGCCAGTCTGGGCCTGTGGCAAAGTTCCGGGGGTAAAAAAAATGTTTGATGTCCTCGTCCAATTGAAAAACCCCCCTCTTTTTCCTCACCCCAAAATTGGGTCTGGCCAAATGTTGCATCTCTTCCCAAAAAGACAGTGCTGGGTTGCACAAGGGAAACTTCAGACTGTTGATAACGTGGTGGGACTGGTGGAGGTGTTCCATGCTGTGTAAAAACCCCTGGGCAGTTCAGGGAACCTGAGGTCTACCCAGGTTACTCTTTAGAAAGACTGCAGTACCCTGTTGTTGAATGTGGGGGTTGCAAAATGCTTGTTGCATGATACGATTGTTGGTAATGACTGCCCCTGTTCTGGAACCTATGGGTAAAGACGACTCCACGAAACCGCCCAAGGGGCTAGGTAGCACTTTGGGTGAGGGTCAAAAAGGGTTACCCGCATTTCCCTGTGTCCCGGTGGGGAAAAGGGGGAAGAAGAGTCACTCCGAGGAAAAGTCCCTGCTTTGGGGGGTTTCCTGGGGAAAATTTGATGTCCCAATTTTTCAATTAAAATTGAAAGGGGGGGCCCTTTGGAATGCAATAGTCCTGAATGGGGTTCCTCAGAAAAAAGTTTACCCAGTTTTTTCATTTTTTCCCCGAAACTGTTTTGTTCGGGGCCAAGTTAGGGAGCACATGGAAACAGTATATTGGGGGTAAGGGTTTTAAAAACCCCATTTTGTTGGGAGGTCATCTAGGGTTAGACAAAATGCTTGCAGAGTCTTCAAGCACTTCCTTTGGCTAGATTATTATTGGGAGATTAGGGATTACTGTCAATTTTGTTCCATTTTGCCGGGGTACTCCCCGGTAAGGGGATTTTTCACGCTCTCTTTCCCTTTACAATTATGAGTTCCCTTTGAAAGGGGTTACTAGTTTGTAAGGCCGAAAAAAGACAAGATGTCCCTCCTGTTCATCCTGTTGTGCTAAAGTGTTGATCCAGAGGAAGGCAAAAAACCCCAATGAGGCAGGAGCCAATGGTCTCATTTAGGGAAAATATTCCTTCCCGACTCCAATCGGGTAATCGAATAACCTTTCAATGACCTTTACTCCGAATCCAGTCATTAGATTTTTATATTATTACACTCAGAAATGCATCAAAACCCTTTTTGAACTCTGTTATTGAATTCACCATGACAATTTCCTCTGGCAGAGTGTTCCACATTTCACTGCTCTAACAGTAAAGAATCCTTTCTGTTTTATGTAGAACTTTCTTCCCCCAAAAACGTTAGAAGATGCTCCTTGTTTTTGATACAGTCCTGGGGATAAATAAAATCTTGAGAGAGATCTCTATATTGACCTTTAATATATTTTAAAAATTTATTATGTCAAACCCCAAAGTCATCTTTTCTGTAAACTAAATAACCCTAATCGTGCTAATCTTTCTGGGTATTGCAGTCCACCCAGTCCTTTTATTATTTTTGTTGACTGTCTTTGTACCTGTTCAAGCTCTACAATGTCTTTCCTGTAAACTGGTGCCCAAAACTGTACACAATATTCAATGTGTGGTCTAACCAGTGACTTGCATAATGGGAGAATACTGTTCTCATCATGTGCATCTATGCCCCTTTTAATACACCCCATAATCCTATTTGCCTTGACAGCTGCTGCCTGACACTGGCTGCTACAATTAAGTGTACTGTCCACCAGAATTCCCAAGTCCTTCTCCATGTCACTTTTACCCAGCATTTTTCCATTTAACATGCAATCATGTAATGGATTTTTTCCTCCCCATGTGCATAACCTTGCATTTATCTGTGTTACACCTCATCTGCCATTTTCCCTTCCCTTTGGCCCCCAACTTATCCAGATCCCTTGTAATAACACTTTTATCCTCTTTGTGTTAATTACTTTACAGAGCTTAGTATCATCTGCAAAGATCGATATTCTACTGTGCAATCCATGTGTAAGATCATTAATGAAAATATTAAAGAGTATTATTAAAATATTAAACCAATACTGACCCCTGTGGTCCTCACTAGTAACAGGGATCCAGTCTGAGTGTGTACCATTAATTACCACCCTTTGTTTTCTATCACTGAGCCAGTTGCTTACCCACTTGCAACATTTTCCCCCAGTCCAAGCATTATCATTTTTCTTACCAACCTTTTTATGTGGCAACAGTATCAAATGCTTTAGAGAAATCTAGATATATACATCCAATGCTTCCACCCGATCCAGTCTAGAACTAACTTCCTCATAGAAGCTGATGAGATTAGTTTGACAAGACTTCCTTCATAAACCCATGCTGGAACGGCATTATACATTTATTTTCAGTGAGATAGTTATTTTCAGTGAGATACAGTCATATGAAAAAGTTTGGGCACCCCTGTTAATCTAAATCATTTTTAGTTCTAAATATTTGGGTGTTTGCAACAGCCATTTCAATCTGATATATCTATTAAAATGAGGACACAGTAATATTTCTGGATTGAAATGAGGTTTATTGTACTAACACAAAATGTGCAATATGCATTAAAAACCAAAATTTGACCCGGTGCAAAAAGTATGGGCACCCAACAGAAAATGTGACATTAATATTTAGTAAATCCCTCCTTTTTGCAAAAATATAAGCCTCTAGTCGCTTTTCCGTAGTTTTAATCAGTTCCTGGATCTGGATGAAGATATTTTTGGACCTTTTCCTCTTTGCAAAACAATTCAAGTTCAGTTAAGTTTGATGGTCGCCGAGCCCTGGAAAAGCCCGCTTTTAAAGTTTTCCAACAGATGTTCAATGGGTATTCAGGTCGGGGGACTGGGATGGCCATTCCAGAACATTGTAATTGTTCCTCTGCATGAATGCCTGAGTAGATTTTGGGGCTGTGTTTGGGATCATTGTCTTGCTGAAATATCCATCCCCCGGTAACTTCAAATTCATCACTGATTCCTTGTACATTATTCTGAAGAATCTGCTGAATTTGAGTTTAAAACCATGTGGACCCTCAACTTTAACAAGATTCCCGGTGCCGGCATTTGGCCAACGCAGCCCCAAAGCATGATGGACCTCCACACAATTTTACACTGGGTAGCAAGTGTTTTTCTTGGAAATGCTGTGTTTTTGGGATGCCATGCATAATCCTTTTTGTATGACCAAACAACTCAATCTTTGTTTCATCAGTCCACAGGACCTTCTTCCAAAATGAGCTGGCTTGTCCAAATGTGCTTTGCATAACCCCAGGCGACCCTTTTTGTGGCGTGCTTTCAGAAACGGCTTCTTTCGCATCAACTCTCCCATACAGCTTCTCCTTGTGCAAAAGTGTGCTGTATTGTTGACCGATGCACGTGACACCATCTGCAGGGAAGATGATGCTGCAAGCTCTTTGGAGGTGGTCTGTGGATTGTTCCTTGATGTTTTTTCAAAAATTCTTCTTCTCTGCCTTTCTGATATTTTTCTTGGCCTGCCACTTCTGGGCTTAACAAGAACTGTCCCCGTGGTCTTCCATTTCCTTACTATGTTCCTCACAGTGGAAACTGACAGGTTAAATCTCTGAGGGCAACTTTTTGTATCCTTCCCCTGAACAACTATTTGAACAATCTTTGTTTTCAGGATCATTTGAGAGTTTGTTTTGAGGAGCCCATGATGCCACTCTTCCAGGAGTTTCAAATGGGAGAACAACTTGCAATTGGCCACCTTAAATCCCTTTTTCTCATCTTTGGGATACACCGGGCTATAAAAATTCAAAGCTATGGGGTTAAAAAAACCAATGTTTGCGCAGAAAGTCAGTAAAAAGAGTTGGGAAAAGAAATTAAAATCAATAAAATGAAAGGGGTTTACCCAAATTTTTTCCCACCAGAAAAAAATTTGGTTTAATTATATATTGAAAACATTTTGTGTTCGAAACAAAAAACCAAATTTTCAACCCAAAAAATATTACGTGCCCAATCAGTTTTTAGATATATCAAATTGAAATGGCTTTTTGAAAACCCCAAATTTTTAGAACTAAAAAGATTAAGTTTTAATAGGGGTCCCAAAATTTTTTAAATATGATTGAATTGCAGGAAAGCATCTCTTAAAAACCCTAAAACTTTTTACCCACAACAATTTTTAAACCCTTACCAGCCTATATTCCCGGGAAATCATTTTTTTGACCCCTTTTTGAATATTGGCACCACTTTTTTCTATCCCCCAACCCTTTTGGGGGACTTCCCCTTTTTAAATTAGACAGTTCCATAAATTTTAAGAATAGGGCCTATCTATGACATTATTTTAACTCCCTTGGGCCCCGGGGGTGAACCCCATCAGGATTTGGGGGAAATTTGTCTATTTTGATTTTTAAAAAAGGGGCGGGCACTTCTTCCGGGGTTTTTAGACAAAAAAACATTTAATTTTTGGATTTTTACCTCATCCCTCGCCATAAAAAAAAAATTTTCATCCTCCGGGTAAATACAGTGGAAAAAAATTGTTTAATGGGTTTGTTTTTTTTCCTCATCGCCCCCCTATAGCCCTCTCCCTCAAATTTTTTAAAAGGGGCCAAAAATTTTCCCTGTTTTAATTTTTTTGCAATTAATTAAATTTAAAATATTTTTTACTTTTTTAGGGCAATAGTCTTTCTGACTCCACTTTGCTCCCCTTTTATCAATTTTTTTTACTATTTTTTTTTTTCCTTTATATTTTTATGCCCTTCCCTGGCCCCCATTTAAGTAGTTGAAAAGTTTTCTTTTTTTTTATTTATTGCCTCCTTTACATTTTTTTTTGATCCACTTTGTTTTTTCCTTTTTCAAATTTATTTTTTACCATAAGGGAATGTACATCCCCACAGTGGGCGACTAAAAAAAAAAATACCCCCTTTTGTTTTTTTTTTTAAAAATACCCATTTGTTTTTTCTTTCTGCATTTTTAAACCCTTGTCCCAGCCAATAGGGTTTTAGGGACCCCTTTAAGCAGACTAAAATTACCCTTTCCTAAAATTCATTGTTTTTGTGGCCCTCAACAAAAAACTCTTTGAAGAAAAAAGGGAAATTTTAAATTATATTATGGTCTACGGGGTTTCCCCCAATTTTTTCCCTGGGTATTTTTAAAGTTGCCCATAATAACAATCTCATTCTGATTTTTTCGCCTCATCTTTTTTTCCTCAGGGGTACATCTTTTCCCTGGGTTCTGTTAAAATTTGGGGGCTTATTTGCAGAAACCCAAAAAAGGAATAGTTTTTGTTAGAGATGGGGAAATTTTCTCAAAAAATTTGGTTCGGCCCCCTTTTGCCGAATTTTCCCCCACAAAAATTTCCCTTCCCTCCCGAATTTCTTTTGGGATGAAACGCATTAAAAAAAGGCTATTTCCAGGCCCGCACAGACCTGCGGGTGCTGTAAACGTTGTCCCCTGCTTAAATAGCAGAGGGGGGCTTGGGTTTTTGGGCTTCATAAATGTTGTGTTTTAGTAAAGACCCAGATACTGCCGGCACTCTTAGAAACCCCTTCACTATAAAATTCCCTGGGGCACTTTAAAAGGGGAAAACCGACCAAAAAAATGAAGTGGGGAAAGTACCCCGATAGAGTTCCCTGCAGCCAAAGCTTGGGAAAAAACAAACTGAAGCTCAGGTGGCAACATTAGTGACAGAGGTTTGGGGGTGACCGGGGGCAGCCACAGCAAAAATGAAAGGGCAGACAGTGGAAAAAATGACATTTTTGGAGGGGGGCAAAAAAAAGGAAATAGGGCCCCAGAGTTGGGACAATGACACAGTGTTTGGGGGTCACGGGGCCCGGGACCACAGCAGCATCAAAGAAGGGCCCCGGCAAATGGCAAAAATGACATTTTAGAGGTGGCAAAAACAGGAAGGGCCCCCAGAGTGGCCCCAAGACACAGGTGGGAAAGGGCCACCACAGCAGCCCGCAAAGGGCAAGGGAATGGGAAAAATGAAATTCTGGAAGGGGGCAAGAACTGTAGAAAAGGGCCCCCAAAAGTGGCACAATGACACAGTAAGGAGGTCATGACAATAAACCACAGCAGCAGCAAGGTCAGGCAGTGGCACAATGACAAACTGGAGGTGGCTAAAACAGGGGTAGGCCCCCGAGTGGCAAAAATGACACCGTGTTGGGGGGCAAAAAACCCGCACAGCAACATGAGGCAGGCAGGGGGCACAATGACATTTTGGGGTTTTGGCCCAAAAAAAGGGGTAAACCCCAAAAGGGGAAAAATGACCAATTGGGAGGTTTACGACCGCAGCCACAGCAGCAGCATGAGGTTTAGGGAGTGGCACAATACAAATTTTGGAGGTGGGAAAAACTGGGGTAGGGGCCCCAAGGGCAAAAATGACAGAGTGGAGGGGAAAGGTGGCAGCCACAGCAGCATAAGGTCAGACAGGGCACCCAAGCCCAAAAGGGGGAGTGGGTGGGAATTTCCATTTTCCCCGGGAAAAGATGGTTGGTTTGGGAGATGGAGAAACGGCAGCAGATGTTTTGGCATCAGGCCGGGGGGGCCCCCATCAGAATAAGGGCTGGGGGCCCGGTAAATTTTAACCCAACTCATTTCTCACAGTTTGGGTTAGGGGGGTCATGGCGATGTAGTCTGACGCCAAAAGGGATTGGTGTTTTGGGGAAATTCTGGCCGATCCACCCTATTCATCTTGAAAAAGGTCACGTTCCACATTTCCCGTGGACAAGCGGTTTTCGCCGGGGGGAACGTTTTGGCAGCCGCCACACTACACCGCTCTATCCACACTACTGGCCGGCAGGACAGCTTTTTCCCACTCAAACCGGCAAGTTTGGGGCCCCAAAAACATCCATTTTTGGGCTGCCCAGTAGTCCGCATCTTCTAACGGGGTGGTGGGGTGCTGTCCAAGTAGGCCACCACCTTTTGGGTTCGGGGAGTGCCCGGGTCCTGCGCTGCTGCTGCTCACTAGGGGGGGAAAAGGGAAGCTGCTCATCAGGGACTCCAACTTAGGTTATCGATGGGCGGTACGCTTCTACCCCCCCCACCTTCCCCCACAGCTTGGGCATAGTACGTAGCGCTGAGTAACCCCCCCCGGTCAGCCCTGTCAGAGGAGGGAGATGCCACACTTTGGGCAGGGGCCAAACTGACTACGGCGGATTTCCCTATAGAATTTGAGTTTGCCTCCCTCTCTAGCTGGAAAAAGGCCCCCTTTTTGGACCGGTACGGGGGTCCAATGGGGTGGAGACCAGAATCATCCCCTGCCGTGCGACGTTTTGGGGCTGTCACAGCCAGGCAAATCAGCAGTTGGGGGGCCTCTCACAAGTGACCCGGGGGGCCCCTGCCCCCCATCTCCACTTATACGCCACGGTGCTTCGGGTCTCGCCCGCTTCCCTCTCCCACCTCCCCCACGCTCCTGCTCCCCCCTCTTGTCACCTGGGTAGAAAATCCACTTTTTCACCAGACAATGCTTCGCCCCCAAGCCCCTCCTCCTCCATTTCAGTCCCCCCCGGGACTCATGTGGCCGCGCGAGAGTTGCCAGTCTCCAGTCCCCTCCCAGACAGATTTTTCAGCATCTTTTCCCCGGACTGAGCAGGGGAATGACGTTATTCATCCTGTAGTCCTGGCGACGACAAAAAACGCGCCTCCTCGAAGGGGCCCAACAAAGGGCAGTGTCACCAGAGCTGCCACTGGCTGACATCAAATACACCAGGGGGGTACTCCTGTCTGCCTGGATCACAAAAAAAACGTTAATGGCCTTTTTTCCCGTTTATACAGTCCGTCCAACATGTGGGTTGGAATTCCCAAATGGAAACTCCAATCAAGTGTGTTGGGGAGGCCCCTTCTGCCGCTGCAACTCTAGGGGGTACCTGCTTTAGGAATGGGTGAAGTGCATGCACAGTTTCCTGGCCCTTTCAAACTTTTGAAGATCGATGGAAACTTCAGGAAACTTTTTCCCAACCCAATTGAACACAAGCGCCAATCTGGGCGCATACATCCCCTCCCCATGCGCGCGGCACCATGCCTCCCCTTGTCCGTCACCATGGTTTTTCCCTTTGCAGTTTGGGGGAGAAAGCCCACACGTTTTTTGCTGCATGACGCGGAGCAGTTTTCCCCCCCTTTGACTTTTTCGCCGAGGCAAGCCCGTGAGAACTGCGTGACACGGGTGTACCCCCACACATGTGGTATGAAAGCATAAATTGTGGGGGTGAGATGAGGGGGTGGAGGAGGAGGGAGGAGGAGGGGCATTGGGGCAGGGGCCGCAGCTTGACAACGGGAGGGGAAACGGCGTCTCCTGTCCAAGTTGTTGGGTGCCGGGCGGAAGCACATTTACCCAATGGGCCCCCCCTAAGGACATGTATGGCCCCGACCGTAGTTACAGCTCCAATGTCCGCCTCCCATGCACCTTGGAACAAACTGATTTAAACTCAGGGGCTGGCCCACTTTTTGTTCAAATTTAGAAGGCTGGTACGCCTTTTTGGAAAAAAAAATTACGGCTTTGGGAAACCCCCACTCGGGTCGGCACAAGCCCTTTGTTTTCTAACGGTGCAGATTCTACCCTTGGAAAAGGAGGGACGCAGTAAAACAACTTGGACAGGAGCAAGGGCAGCTTCTGCCCTTAGGAGGTTGGACGCAATTGTTTCTCTTTTCAATCGCCTCGCGAACAAGCTGGCCCAGAGTACGAGGGGGCAGGACATCTGGGCCGGGAGATGATGTCAAAGAAAAACAGCTCCCTTCGCGAGGGGGTGGGGCTTTGCTGGGGGGCAAGGCAAACGTGCCACTGGGCCGCGCGCTGTTGGGTGGCGGGAGCAGGATGGACCACCCCCATCTGAGCCAAACCCTTTCTCCCAGGCCCCTGGATGGGGGCCGCAAATGTGGTTTATGCAGGCCGTGTGCCAACGTTTGCTCCCTGGCCACGCTTCCTTTTATGCTCACATATACCCATTTTGGCTCCCCGTGTCTTAGCAAAGAACTGCCACACCGACCGCTGAGTAGATTACTTTACCGGCCAACCGCTCCCCACTGAGTGACTAGTGCCGCTGGTCTCGCTGAGCCCCTGTGCGCTACTTTCTTGGACCTGCGAAGCGGGGTTTTATCCCCGTGGCCACTTGGCTCCCGACCTTCACAATGCTGCTCTCCTGCTGACTCACAGCCACACAACCTCACTTTGCTGGCTGCGCCACTGCCTGACCGCGCAACGCTGATGCCCTCTTCTCCTACGATGAAGAAGCCCTTGCCTTACCCGTCTCCCAAGTGCAGTCGGCTACATCATCACTTTTGTGTTTCATCGCACTGCTGTCCTCATCACCCGTCCCTTGGTATGCAGAGGCTGACCCCTCACAACATGACCTCCCATGCCACTCTCAACATATATACTTTGTTGCCGCCTACTGCAAGAAGCAGGGATATTGGCCCCATTTCTTGCTGCCAAGTAGCTGCGAACTGCCCTCCTCAAATTGTTCATCCTCGCTATATAGTCGCGCTGATCCAGACCCACATAGTAGATCTCTGGCTGAGGGAACCCGATGGACAGAGGTCGGGTTTTGGTCAGGTACGGCCGCTGACCCACGGCTCCCGGGCGTTGCCAACTAAGGGTTTAGGTCTGACGATCCCACCTATTTCCCTTGACTGGGGATGTCAGAATGTCATCTGGAGGAAGTTATGAACCTAGTCAAACCATCAAGAACATTGGGGTCTGAACAACACACGGCCGCTGATGAAAGCGGCAGGTTGGTGGCCTCACCCGAAAGACCCCTGCTGCGAGAAAAAAAAAAAAAAAAAAAAAAAAAAAAAAATAAAAAAAAAAATAAATAAAAAAAAAAAAAAGGAAAATAAAACTTCCCCTTGCTGAGCTGCGACCTGGGCCTGCTCCAGGAATGTTTGTGGCCTCTGCTCTCACAGGTGAAGAGCCTGCCACCTCTCCTGTCTGACATACTGTTTGTTCTAAAATGTACACATACTGTTGGGATGTAGATATCTGTATATGAATCAAATACCAACCCTGTATTTGAACTACAAAATAAAACCCACAAGAAGTTTGGGTAACTTTTTGGATTTTAAATTTGGCGTTCCCACAAATAGACGGAAAAAATTGACTTGTATGTGCCATTTAAAAAATTTCTGGTATTTTACTGAATAAAAAAAGCACAAACACCCTTAATTAACCTTCGGATATAAATTTATGCTACAAAATTTCTTCTGTGGGGGGAAAAAAAAAGTTTTTTTTTATTTTGAGTAAAACCCTGCAGAAAAAACACTTAGTTAACCCCTTGATGAAAAATTGGGGCAAAAAAAAATTGAGAAAAACAAAACTACAAGCTTTGAGCGTGTTAAAAATGGCGTTTTTTTTTACGCAACACACAAGAGGAAAACTTGAAATTTAAACCCCTTCCCGCTTGTAAAATTATCAAAGGAAAAAATGTTTTTTTTTGGGGTAAAAAAAAGGGTTTTTTTAGCCCCCCAACAGCCAGAAAATGTTTAATTAACCCCTGGTTATAAATTGGGGCCAAAGAATTGAGCAACCACAAACTCCCCATTTTTGTAGCGTGTTACAATGGCGTTTTTTTTTTTATGCAAACACACAAGGGGAAAATTTTGAAATTTAAACCCCTTCCTTTGAATTTTGCTACGGGAAAAAAATGTTTTTTTTTGGGGCCGGTGAAAAAAAAAGGTTTTTTTTAAAAGTCACCAAAAAGAAACAAACAACGTTTAAATTAAAAACCCTTGGATGAAAAATTGCGCCAAACAATTGGCAACCAAAAAATTTCCCAGTTTTTTGCGTGTTAAAATGGCGTCTTTGAAATCCCTACAAAAAGCAAGAGGAAAACTTTTGATTAACCTTCACTTGTAAAATTAGGGAAAGGGGAAAAATTTTCCTTTTTTGGCGGGGGAAAATAAAACAGTTTTTTTTTAAGTCACCCCCAGCATAAAAAAAAACGCTTAAATTAAACCCCTGATGAAAATTGCACAAAAGAATTGAGCACCAAAAAATTTTAAAGTGGTATTTGTATTGAAAAAAATGCTTTTTTTTTAAAAAAATGAATAAAAACGGGAAACAGGCTTAGATCACCCTTGGATTTTAAAAATGTACTGTGAGCGGTTACATTAACATGTATTTTTTAGTGCACTGGACACAAAATGGACTTCGACCCAAATTTCCCCAAAAAATTTCAGAAATAAAAACGTTAAAGAGAAGCAGTTCTGAGAAAAATTGAGAAAATCCCCAAAAATCACTGTTAAAAAATCGGGTTTCTTTAGAAAAGAGCTATTTACAAGCAGCCGGGGAAAAGCCCCTTTTCCCAAATTTCAGAAACATGAGAGCGGGTATGACCCCTCCCAGCGTCCCCCCGGCCCTTTATATAGTGGGGTGCCCCACAGAATCCCGCCGGTTCTGATTGGCTTAATCTCTGTACATGTCAGCAGGCTGTGATTTAAAAATTCACTTCACTTCATTCCCCAATGAAATTCTCCCCCCCCCCAACCTTAAAAAAATCCATTTTCCACCCCCCCCAAACCACAGGACAAGCTCAATTTACATTTTAATCAGCACAGCCCCTTTCCCCCAAATGCCTCTGTGGGAAGTGGGCCAAAACGAGGGGGTAAAACCCATGAAAAGATCCCCCAGGGAATTTCTAATTAGCACTAAACAAATGTTTAGCCCCAGTTTTTCAAAGACTTAAAATCAATAAAACCCAGTCGGGTCGTCTCCAAATTTTTCATATCGATTCATAGGCGTTTCCGCTCATAACTGGGAAAATGGGGGGGTTCTTTATTCCCAAAAAATGAGATATCCAAAACCGGGCCTCAGGGCCCCATAAGATAAGCGGTTTGTTTATCCAGGCTCGGGTGGGCCCCCCAGACTTTTTCTGATGATAAAACCCGGCTGGGTTCTGTGCAAATTTCCCTGCCGAGTTAAATTCCTTTTTGGGTTTCATATCAAAAACCCTGCATGACCTGAGTGGGGGGAGTTTCATAGACCGGGCCCCATTTTGGTGTTTTGGGGGCTCCCAAGTGGGCGGCCCCTCGCAGATATAAGCCGGAGCCGGGCCCTTGGGGTCTTCCTTTTTGACCCAAGGAGGGGGGAAAACCTTTGAAAACGGGTTCCAGAAACCCATAAACAGGGCAGCACCAGGCCAAAATTCTGCCCCCCGTGCGGCCGGGCACCAAGAAAACAATGGAAAATTTGGGATTTATTTTAAAATGCCTTTTGTCTGAAAATCCAAAAATTGTATTTGAAACCCCTTCTTTCCCCGGGTATTTTTATTATCTTTTTTAAAAATTATCTGTCTAGTGTGCCCCCCAAAGGGCCCAAATTTAAAATTTCTATAAACTTTAATCTGATTAATCTGCCCTTGGGGACCAAGGGCCTAACCCCAAAAATTTTCTCGGTCTTAGTATATAGTTTCCCCGGGGGTTTGGGTTCCTGACCCCCCCCCCCCCCCCCCCCCAAGTATTACGGGTCGGAAAAACGGGCCCGGCCCTTATAATTTAACGACCCGAAAGGGTGGCGCATTTTTTGTTTCCCTGTGCCAGTGGGGGAAAGGGGGTTAACAGGGGAACAGTATCGGGCTGACCTTGAGCTCCCCCCCGGGGGCAGCGCAACGTCGAATTACCCCCCCAAGGGGGCCCTTTCGTCCCTAAGGGGGGGCCCCGGCGGCCCTTGGCTTTTTTCCCGTCACAAAAGGTAGAAAGCGGTGCAAATCGAGACAATAGTGTTTTGATTTGGCGGGTGCTGTACTCCCAAATACTAAGGACTCCCCAAAAGGGGGTTTTTGCTGCGGGGGCCCTTAAGTTTTAACTCAAAACAAAGAACCATTTCCAGAGGGCAAATAAAAGGGTTTTGGGTCCCACCCCATTTTGCAGTTTTTGTGTCAAGAAAACCCAGGGGTGCTTTGCAAGGATGGCGGGGGCCCGTGGGAAGGGCAAGCGGGTGGCCCGGGGGAAACAGTCGGTTTAGTTACCCAGGAGGAGCTGGGCCCAAAGGCCGGGCTGGGGGGACTATAAGGGCCCGAGGAGGAGCCGGCTCGGGCCCCCTCAAGGACCGTCACGGGTGGTGGGATGGCCCATTTGGGAAACTCACTTTCGGCTATTTCCTGCAAGCGGGCCCTGGCAAAGTTGAGGAGGAAACCCCGCCCGCCTAAAAAGGCCTCCTAGCAGTTTGCAGAACGCCCAAAGGGCCAGATAAAAGGCCCGAAAGTGCGGGAACGTGGGGGAGGGGGGCCGGGGAAACGTCACCGGGAACCGTGACCACCAATTACATTCCCAACAGCGGGAAAAGGCCAAGTCCCCCGGGGCCCCAGTGAAGAGCCCCTCGGGGACCCCAGGTCCCCCAAAAGTTGAGGGCGAAGAACTTTCCCCATGCTGGTTTAAAGGTGGACCTGGACCCTTTCCCTTTGCTGGCTTTTAAAAAAAATTTTTTTCCCCAATCCCAGGGGCCCTGGGGGAAAACCAGGGGTTTTTTGGTTTCGGGGACCCCCTCGTCCAAAAGGTAAAGTTTGGGAAATTTGGGGGGACCTCCCCAGCGAGCCCAACCCTGCCCTCGGGGGAAATTCAAGCAGGCCTGGTCCGGCAGTACAATATTCACCCCTGAGATGTACGGGAAGAAGCCCCGGGATTTTGCAGCGGGGCCCCTCCCGACGGGGGGGCCGACCACATGGGGGCCCCTTTCCGAAGCAGTCGACCATTTGGACCCCCGGGGCTAAAGTCATCCCCGGCCCAAAGCAGCTAAAGGGGAGCTCATCCCCAAACGGGCATTTTTTGGTGGAACCCCCAGAGGACCCCCAAGCAGCACCCTTCCCGTGACCAGAAACCAGGGGGGGGCCCCCCGCCACAGCAAACCTCGGGGATGAGAAATCCCAACAAACGGGCACCGGGGGCCAGGAAGCACACCAGCTGGAGGGGGGTAAAAAATCCCTGCGGGGGCCAAACTTGTCCCTCCCCAAAGGGCCCGGGGGGGCCCCCCACCCCTGCTTCCACACCTTTTGGGGGGAACCCCGACTCTGTCACCTTGCAAACACCCGGGGAAATTTAAAAAGGGCCCGAAATGTCCCCCCGCCAAAAGGGCCCCGTCCCAGCCCCCTTTTCCCAAAGGGCCCCCCCAATGTTTTGTGTGTGGGGGGGGGTGGGGGAAAGGGCCCCCTTTGATAAACCCCAAAACCCAAACCCAAAACCGGGGCCGGCCCTGTTGCCAGGGGAAACTCTTGGACCCCCGGCGCGGAGTGACGGTGGTGCGGCCTGAGGGGGTTTTCCCCCAATGGGGACTTTGATACCCCCCGGAAAAAGCCCCTTTTGGGGCCGGTCTCCCGGAAAATTTGGGGAGGCGTTTGTGGCTGGCACCTTGCCTGGCCAAGGTGTTTTTTTGGACTGGGGTGGGGGGCCCAGGGAAATTTGCGGGGGGTTTTGGAAAGTGTCGTCGAAACCTTTCCCGGGCTAGAAAATTTTTGTTAAGGGAACAGCCCTTTGGGGCGGTTTGGTAGCCCTTTTTTGGGGCCCCCATGAAACCCCCAAGGAAATGGCCCCCCCCCCAAAAATGTGATATGTTTTCCAAACCATGTTAATGTTGCAAAAAATTTTTATATTAAAAAAAAAATACTAAAGGGAGTATGGGGGTGGGGGGGGACGGGGTGTGTCCCTCTCCACCCTGGGGGAGAGGAAATAAGGCCCAGCAGGTTGCAAATTGGGGAAACGGATGGTCCCAGAAACCCTTGTTTGGGATTCGATGTCCCCTGGTGTGGCATCAAGGGAACCGAAAAAAGGGGGGGGCCAGCCCGCTGTGGGGGGGGAGCATGCAGGTGGGCCCCCAAAAGGCCCCCCCCCCGGAAAAAGGCCACAGGGCAGGGTCCCCCCCCACAGCCCCAGGGCAGACAGGGGGCGGGGGACGGGCTGTGGGGGGAGCATGCAGGTAAGGGAGGGCTCCCAGGGAGGGCCACAGAGCAGGGTTCCCCCTCAAACAGGATGTCGGAGGGGCCCAGGTTAGGCCCAAACAGACTGGGGACTTGTAAAAGATGCCAAAAGGGGGAGGGGGCCCCAAAAACCCCCGGGGTTTCCCGCGGTCGTGGGGCCCCTTGGTTTATGCGCAGTGGGAGGGCCAGGACCAGGGGCCCCTCAGGGGCCCCACGATATCCCCCCATCGGACCAGGTAAGTGCCAGGGAAAAGGGGAGGGCCCCGGAGATTTGGTCCATGGAAAAAAAAAAAAAAAACCCCCCCCCCCCCCCCCCCCCAGAATGACGTGGCAGTCCGTCCATTCTGGCCACGTAGTCGAGAGTTTTCCCGGCAGCGTTACGGCTGAGACAGCCTGAAAGCCCCTCAAGGAGCAGGCGGACGCCTTCCTTTGGGCCCAACACTGCGCGGGTGGTCTGGGACCAAAAAGGAAAAGGGTGTACCCCGTGAAAGGTCCCACCGGGTTTTACCGGGGAGGGGGGCCCCGGGACCGACGGGTTTGGGGGTACCCCACCGTCCAGGGCGGAGTTTTCTGGGGTTGCGCCCCGAGATTCTGAGGCCCGGGCACCTAGGGGGTCACCAAGACCAAGGAAAAAGGGTGGCCCCCGCATTTTTTTACTGGCCAAAAAATGGGGTTTATGTGGACCCCCCCACTGGTTTTGTGGGGGACACCTGTCAGAAGGTGGGGGGGCGGGCCAAGGCCTAAAAACCCCACTGGACCTCTGCCTATCATAGGGCGGGGGCCTTTCAGGAGGGTGGCTGTGGATTTTAAATTGGGGCCGGCCCCGTTTCCCCTTCCCCGGGAGCTCCCCGGGGAAATTTCTTCATACTGGGCGGAGTAACTACGGGCCCCTCGGTACCCGGAAAACGGTTTTGCCTTGTCGTCCCTTTTGGGCCGGGCAAAGGTGGCCAAACCCCCCTTTTAGGAAATTTTTTCCCGAAATGGGGTTTTTTCCCCCTAAAAGGGTCATGACCGGGGGACCCAGTTCCCTGTCGCAGCAAAGGAGTCCTTGTTAAGGTGTACGGTGCAAATCTGGTGGCCACCCGATACCACCCAAAAGGGGACTAATGGCCCCGTGTGAAGGTTAATGGCACCCTTTAAGCAGTTTCTTTAAATGTTTTGGTGACACCCCGGGGGCGACTGGGAGCGTAACCCCCCACACCTAAATTTTCGCATACCGGGGAAATTCCCAAACCTCAACGGGCTTTGCTCCCTTCGAGCTCCTGTATGGGGGACGTGTGCGGGGGGGCCCCGGCTCAGGGGAAAGGGGGCCTGGGGAAAGGGGACTTAGGGAACCCCGGAGATGTCGGTCCCTTGATTTTGGTGGCTTCCGTACAAAATGCAGGGCCCTTTACGCAGCTATTTCACGAGAATATGCAAAAGAGCCCAAAGGGCCCCCAAAAAAGTAGTACGACCAGAACCCTTTTGAGGGGACCTACCAGGGGGGGCAGGGGAAAAATGTGGGGGCCGGTCCCCTTTTACCCCAGGACAGCTTTAAAGGGAGCCCGGGAAGGCCCAAATGTCGTGCACCAGCAACTCAAAGAGTCCCCGTAACCCGGGCACCCCTTTGGGCCCCGACCGGGGAAGCGGAAGGCCTTCCACGTGAACATGATGGGAAGGGCGGGAACATGAGAGGGGGGGTATTGCCCTTCCCCCTGGGGCAACCTGCCCCCAAAAGGGAAAATTTAACGGAGAACCCCCTTGGGGCATGCTTGCCCCCCGGGCAGGGCAGGTGGGTCCATAGAGGAAATGGAGATTTGTGGACAATCCTGGAGGACCAACGGGCCCAGTGTTGGGAACCCTCCCCCCCCTTCCGGGGATTGTTCACTTTAAAGTGCCTGGAAGGGGCGGAGCCAAACCGTTCATTAAAGGGGGACACCGGGGGATCACCCCCCCAAACCGGGGTTCAGCATATCGGTTTTCCCCCGAAGTGCAGAGCACATGCGTGAGGGGATTGCGAGAAAAGCTGAAGCTGGGGGTCATCCCCGGGGGTCCAACAGGTGGGGTCAACGCTGGGCACGGGCACTGATGCTACCCAATTTCCACGCATCATGACCTGCCTCGATCATTTTTGGGCCGGGGGGCCCAAATAAAATGACCATCCAAAGGAAAACTTAGCCGGGGGTATTGGCAGATTCCCTTTACCCCCTGAGGCAAGGGGAAAGCTCTGCCTTTTTTCACCCCCTTTGGACTGTTTCGAGTCCCCCCCGTCATGCCCTTCGGCATGAAAAAATGGGCCCCCGCCACTTTTTTAGCGGATGGTCAACACGCTGTTTAAAGGGGTTGAAAGGGGACGCGGGTGCGAAACCCGGATTTAACAAAGCCGTTTTCAGTCCCCCCTGGGAGGGGCCACCTCCAGCCCCTGCGCAGGTGTTGGACCCTATCCGCCCGTGGAGGGTTTTACCCTCAAGCCGGAAAAATGCCCCGCTGGGCAAGAGTGAGGTCCCAATACCTGGGGCAAACCCGGGGAATGGGGAGGCCTTGAAGCCAGAGCCCCGGGAAAAATGGGGCCCTCGATCCGGGCCCCCCCAGGACCAAGAAAAAAGGTTTATGTCCCTTTTTGGGCACCGCTGGGTATGAGGAGGTTTGTTTTCCCCACTTTAGTAGCCTGGCAAAGCCCCCGACAGACTCACCAGGAAAGGGGGTTTTCCCTCCCCCAAAAACGATTGGGCAAACGAAAAGGAGACGGGCCCTTTCCAACCCCCCAAGGCCGCCCTTTTCCAGCTCCCCAGTAAATACAAACCGCCGACTTTTACCCGGGAAATTTTTAGTTAAAAAAACCGAAGCCAGTGACTTTTGGGCCCGGGGCGTGCCCAGCCAAAGGGGGACCAAAAGGGGAAAGGGAAAATCCCGTTATGTATCGAGCCGGAAAACTTCTGCCGAGGGAAGTGGCCTATTCCACCTTTGGAAAAAAAAATGCCTGGCATAGGGGTTGGGGCCCCCCGCAGCGGCTGAGCCCTTCTTTTACGGGGGGCATTTCCCTTGTGGAAAACAGACCACAACCCCTGAGCTGGGGTAACACGGTCTCCGGGCCCAAAGGGAGGTTTTTACGCGGAGCCGTTTTTTTCCCGCAGTACAAAAATTCGTTTATTCGCCACCGGGGGGCCCCAGACCACGGCAAAAGCCCATGGGCTGTCCCGGGCCGGGAGAAGGGGAAAGGGGGGCGTGGGGGGAGCAAACCGGGGGGGTGCTGCCCCATAGCGGGCCCCCAAAAAGGGGGGGGGGTGTGATGTAGAATTCCCCTTCACTTCATTCCCCAACGAATTTTTTCTCCCCAACCTTTTCTAATCAGTCCGAACACAGCTTCCCCCCCCACAGGAAAAGCCAAATTTTCATGTTAATCAGCAAAACTCCTTTCCCCCAAAGCCCTTTTGTAGGGGAAATCCCACAGGCCCTGGGGTCCAAACCCCTGAAAAGATCCTCATGAAAACTAATTAGCACGAACAAATGCTTCCCCCGCTTCAAAAAACTTCAATCAATCAAACCCCGTCGGGGCGTCAAAGATAAATTTTATATAGATTTTATAGGCGATCCCACTCATAACTGGTGCTGGCCCGGGGTTTATATTTACAAAAAATGGGGCTCCCCGCACGCAAAGGGCCCCCCTTCCCCGGGGTTTTCCCGGGGCATGGGGGGCTTTAGATATCCAAACCGGGGCCCACAGGGTCCATAAGATAAACAGGTTTTTAAATCCAGGCGTCCCGGGGAAGGGCCCCGAAAGGTTTTTGATGGGGACCACCCCGGGTGGTTTTTGTCCCAATTCCCCCGCCAATTAAATTTTTAGTTTTGTATTAGGAAAATGCATGCCCGAGTGGGGGGAGTTTATAGGGGGGGGGCCCGGGGCCCCCGGGTGTGTAGGGGGCTGCCAAGTGGGGTGCCCCTCGCAGATATAAAAACCCGGGGCCAGGCTTGGGGTCTTTCCCGTTTGATCCAAGGAGGGGGGTACCCGAGAGCAGGTCCAGTACCATCATCATGGCCCGGGGCCAGGCCACAAACTGCCCCCTGTGCGGGGCCCGGGGAACCCCAAACAACAAAAGGTAACTTTACCCTTTTTTTAAATGCCTTTTGTCTGTAATCCATAATTTTATTTGCACCTTCTCTTACCCGTATATTATTATCCAATTTTTTTTTGTAAAATATTATCTGGGCTAGTGTGGGCCCCCCAAGGCTAATTAAATCTATAAAATTTAATTGAGTTAGTTTTGCTTGACCAACGGCCTCACACGCCTAATTTCGGTCTATGTATAAAAGTACCTAAGGGGTTGGTTCCTGACCCCGCATAAGTCCCGGGAAAACCCGAAGGTCCCCTTTTAACCCAAAAGAGCGAAAATGGGGGCAGCATTGTTGTTTCCCTGTGCCGTTGTGGGCAAAGGGGTTTAAAAGTGGAAAAAAGTTTCCGGCTGACCTTTGGGTCCCCCTATGGGCAGCGGGAAAGTCGAGATACACCCCAAGTCAGGCCCCTCGGCCCTCAAGCGGGCCCGGGGGACCCAGGCTTTTTTTCGCACACGGGCTATGCCCTTCTTCCTACCAGAGTTTTTTTGCCCCATTTTAAAGCCCTGTTTTTCTCGCAGCCATTTTAAACAATTTAAAAGCACACTCGTTCACCCAAAATACCCAAAAGTTCGAACTTTGTTTCCCAACCGAAGTTTTCCTGAAAATTTTAAACGAATTTTCCCCTTCCCTTAGAATCAAATTCGCCCCTCTCTAATTAATTTTTTGTTTTCCCCCTGTATATTTACCCATAATGATTTCACATGTTCATTTCCTGTATCTATATCTTCCCTCAGTGTTGGCTTCAGACAGGATTTTAAATAGAGACATATACCTCCCATTTTCTGGTGTTTACGATCTCTTCTAAATAGTCTGTAACCATGTAAGTTAACCGCCCAGTCGTCGCTCTCATCCAGCCATGTTATCCCCACTATGTCCTATTTTTCTTCAGCAATTAATAATTCTAGTTAATTTATTTTGTTGGTGAGACTCCTGGCATTGGTCAGCATGCAATTTAGAGATTTTTCAGTTCCTATTCCTTTCTCCCTGTTCTTTTTAACTATTGCTACACCCCTTCCTCCACTCCACCCCATTTTATTCCTAATTCCCAGCTCTCTACCTTCACTATCTTGCACGCTATCTTTGTAGTCACCCTCCCCACCAGTCCCTAGTTTAAATATTCCTCCAACTTCCTGGCCATTTTGTCCCCCAATACAGCTGCACCCTCCCCATTTAGGTGCAGCCCGTCTCTAGCATAGAGTCTGTAGCCAAGACAGAAGTCAGCCCAGTTCTCCAAAAACCCAAATCCCTCTTTCCTACACCAATTTTTGAGCCACTTATTCACCTCTCTAATCTCCCGCTGCCTCTCTGGTGTGGCCCGTGGAACATGTAATATTTCTGAAAATATTACGCTGGAGCTCCTTGCCTTGAGTTTTTGGCCTAATTCCCTGGAATCGTTTTTAAGGACACTTCACCTACCTCTAACTTTGTTATTGGTGCCAATGTGCGCCATGATAGCTGGATTCTCACCAGCCCCACCCAGCAATCTGTCAACCCGATCCGCGATAGGTCGAACTTGGGCCCCAGGTAAACAACATACTGTTCGACAATGCCGGTCTTTGTGACAGATTTCCCTGTCTGTTCCCCTAATAATGGAGTCCTCAACTACCAGAACCTGTCTAGCCTGACTTGCACTCCTATTCCCCCTCTTACTGGAGCAGACGGGGGTAATGTCTTGCTGCAGCAATGCTATTTCTGAGCCGACATCCCCCTCATCTGCCAATCTTGCAAATTTGTTGGGGTGTGCCAGTTCAGGGCTATTCTCCCTGACACCTTTCCCTCTACCCTTCTTTCTAACTGTTACCCAGCTATTTGCCTCATGTCCCTACACCTCCCTAGTGCCATCCTCCCCAGTCTCTACACCTGCGAGTGATTGCTCAGTGGGCAACGACTCACTTCCAAGTTGGCAATGGATCTCAGCGTTGCCAATTGCTCATTTAGATCCAGGATAGGGGCTTTTAAATGTGCAGTGTGCACACATCTCGCACAGCAGTATGCCCCCTCGAACTGTTGTTTAGTAGCATTAGTACATCCTAGTAATTGTTCATTATACCACCCATTACCCTGGGACTGTCCCCATATGGAACAATTCTTCCAGAAACACTGCCAGGGAGCTGTTCTATATGTTCTCCTGGTCAGGGATTCCCAATGAGATCCTAACAGACTAGGAAACCCTGTTCATGTAAAAAATTATGAGGTAACTGTGAAAAGTTGTAAAGTTCACCCAGTTGTGTACATCAGTCTACCACCCCCAGACAGATTTAATAGGACCCTGAAAGCTATGCTCAGAAAGGTGATAAAGAAGGATAGGTGGGACTGGGACTGTCACCCTATTTGTTGTTCTTGATTAGAGAACTGCCCCAAAACTTCCACTGGGTTTTCACCCTGTATGGCAGGGATCCTAGGAGTCTATTTGATGTGGCGAAGAAAACTTGGGAAGTTGGGTCACACAATATAAGAGTGTGATAGAACATGTAGCACAGATGCAGGAGAGGATGTCCAAAGTTAAGTCCATTGTATAGGATCTTCTCCAGACACAAGAGGCACAAAGGCACATGTCAGGGTCTATAGGTCCGCTTGCCTAAGGGAGTTCAGTCCGAGAGATCAGGTACTAGTGTTGGAGATTGTGGAAAAGGTCGGGGAGGTCAACTAAAGGATAAAATTAGCCAGAGAAAGCCCTTCCAGATCTACCACATCAATATGTTTAAACCGTGGAAGGAAAGAGACCCTCCTGATGCTTTAGTGTCAAGTGGCTCAACCAGAGTCAAACACTGAAGCCTGTCAAATTTCAGAAGACCTATCCCTCTCCCAAATACAACAGTGTAAGGAACTGCTGCAGTGGAATAGAGATCTGTTCTCGGAAATCCCAGGGTAAAGATAATAGCAATGAAATGCTGTGCGCCTCCATAACGCAATGCGCCTATTAAAGCGCGTTACATAAACTAGTAATGTTACATTATGCGCCTCTGTTAAGCAATGCGCCTCGATAGGCGCATTATATAAACTAGCAATGATAAGCTCTGCGTCGCGATTGCGCAATGCGCCTTTTTTGCCGCAATGCGCCTTTTTATGTGCATTAAGTTTACTATGCAAGGTATTTTTGAAAGGATCGTACTTTCAGGCGCACTTTACACTGATTGAATACACCTAAAAACTGCCACAGCAATGCCAATTTTCGGGCATAATATTATATTCAGCTGCATCATCCTGTATATAGTCCATTGTGAGCCTCTAAGTTTATATCCGCACTTTTTTTCTCCTCTTTTGCATATACAGAGCTGAAGAATCTATTTAGTAGCTTTGCCTCTTCATTACTGTTAATTAAGGGTCCTAAATGCTCTAACTTTAGTTTTTTGGCATTTATAGGTTCAATGAATTTCTCAGGGTTTGTTTTGCTGTCCTTGGCCACCTGTCTTTCATTTTGTATTTTGGCTGAGTTGATCACCTTTTTATAGATTTTATAAAGCTTTTTGTAATTAGGATAATGCTGATCCCTCTGACATATTTTCTAAATGCCTTATTTTGTATTATTTATTGCGCTTTTAACAGAAGGTAGAAGTCATGTTGGATTTAATTTAAATTGCCTATACTTGTTACCTATAAATCTGTGATCTGTGATAAGTAGTATGGGGAAGGGAGAACATGGAAGGTAGCGGCAGTAGCAGCAAAATAAGCTGGTGGAAAGGGCGAGCCCTTATCAAATGGCGAGGAAGAAGGCTGAGTGGAGTACGGGAAGTCTGGACCTGCCTGGTTTACTAGTGTGCATTCCTGCTATGATCTGACCCAGGCCAAAAGTGTAGATAGAGAAAAAGGAGACCCAGGACTGATCCCTAAAAGATACCAACAGATAGAGGGCGAGAGGAGGAGGTGGTGCAAGAGTGAGAGACACTGTGTATCAGTTCAGTGAGGTACGAGGAGATTAAGGAAAGGGCCAGTTCTAGTGATATCAAGGGATGAGAGGATTTATAGCAGAAGGGGATGGTTGACAGTGTCAAAGGCACAGGACAGCTCTAATAGGAGAAGCACAGAGTAGTGGTATATGAGGCTTCAGCAGTTACAAAGTCTTTGGTGACTTTAGTTAGGGCAGTTCCGATAGAGTGGTGGGATCAGAAACCAGATTGCAGTGGGTCAAGAAAAGAGTTAGAAGAGATATGATAAGACAGTTCAAGATAGAGGTGATGTTCAATGAGTTTAGAGGCAAATGGAGGCAGTGAGATCGTGCAATGGTTGGACAGAGATGATTTTTTTTAAGAATGGGTGTGGTGGTCACGTACTTAAAGGAGGAAGGGAAGATGCCAGAGGTTAATGCTAGGTTGAACAGAGAGTGAGGGCTGGGATAATAACAGCACTAAGGTCTGGGATAGGGGGATGGCAGGTAGTGCGGTTGGATTTGGAGAGTAGAGATGAAAGCTTGTCATGAGTAACAATGGAGAAGTAGGTTAAGAGACAAGAGCATTGTGTAAGTAGAAAGGCGGCAATGTGGACTGCGTGTATAGAGGTGGTCGGTGTGGACTGTAGAGGTATAGAGAGGGGAGGGTGGGATGATGCTGCTATGTAGGTGGGCAGTGAGTATTGTGGGGTGAAGATTTCACTTGATTTGTATGAGAAGTTAGTGGTGAAATCATTTGCTGAAAGAAGAGATGGGGGAAGGAAGACCCGGAGAATGGAGGAGAGAGGTGAAGGTGTTAAATAGTTGTCTAGTGTTGTGAGACAAACAAGATATTGCAGTGGTGAAGTAATATTTTTGGGCAGAGGTAAGAGCAGATCTTAATTTGAGGAGTGATTGTTTGAGTGTAGCCAATTCGCCAGCAGAGTGGGTTTTTTTCCAGCAGTGTTCAGCAACTCTGGAAGTTTGCCTCAGATTTTTTGTCAGACCGGTGTGACAGACATGTCTGTTTATTTTGCGGGTTCTCTTGTGTGTGAAGGGGGGCAATCAAATCGAGAGTTTAGGTGATTGTGTTTTTGTAGGAAACGGTGGCTGCATCTATGTCATTAAATGCAGATATGGCAGAGAGAAGTAGAAGAGAGTCAGAGAGAGTGTGAGGGTTAACACCTTGGATGTTCCTGCAGGGGTGCACTAGGTTCAATACAGGAGGGACAGGTGGAGTGGAGAAGGTTAGCAGATTTTGGTCAGATATGGGGAGAGATTTTAAGATGTTAGGTAAAGGGCTATTAGCAGGGATCAGTGCCAGCTAACATATAACATCAGTTATTCTTTACAGAGGACACCATAGAAGAAAAAAATTGCAACACCAAAATTGTGTTTCATTTGATCATTTCACGTCCCCAGAAACTTGGAATAAACAGTGATCAAAAAGTCATGCGTATCCCAAAATGGGATCAATAAAAATGTTAGAAAATTATTGGTCACAGATAATAGAGCTGTAGCACAAAGGTAAAAAGTAGAGAATGTTTTTATTTCGTAAAAGAAAAAGTACAAGAACATAAAGAAAACTTTACATGTTTGATATCACAAGAATCATACCAATCTGGAGAGTACAGATAACATGTCATTTATACCAAACTATTAACTCCATAAAAGGAAAACCCCTTAAAAAATGGTGCAATTGCATTTTTTTTCACATTCCACCCCACTTAGAATTTTTTGTCAGTTTCCTAGCACATTATATGATACGATCAACGGCACTAATTAAATGTACATCTTGCTTTCATATGATTTTACAGATGGAAAAATAATGTTGTGGCTTTTGGAAGGTGACAAAAAAATAGGCAGCTGCAAGAAGGGGTTAAATAAAACAGGTAACCCACTCACACCTGATTGTGATTCTATTGACTGAAAACGCCTAAAAGTCCAATATTTTTGACTCATTTGATTTAATGCATCTACTTTTAGGACTTATGTGAAATTAAGTTATAGTTTTATGCTAAATATCTGTAAAATCTGAAAGGTTCGCAAACGTTAAGGCAACAATTTTTGGTGTTTTTTAAATGTAAAAGTTTTGTCTGTTTTGTTTTTGAACTATAACAGATTGCATAGTAACCTTTTTATTTAATCTGTGTGTTATTCAGAAGGAGTGTTTTAGTTATCCGGCCACATTCATGGCATCTTGCCAAGCTCTCCGAGGTCCACCCAGATGTTGCAAGCATGCAGTACCCATCAGATGCTTTTAGTATGTCCTGGCACTCTGGCAGTGAAATAAAGTAAGTTTATATGCTTGCATGCTTTCGAAAACCTTCTGAGTAGTATGTATAATTAATAAAAACTAAATATCTAGCACTCTTTTTTGTACAGTGAACATCCTTTACAGTGGAATATTTTCTCAAGACACTGCAGCATAGACAAAAGCAGCTCGATAGGAAGCATGGAAAGTCTTGATCAGCCTGGACAGAATTACTATGAAGGATCACTTTTACCACTTCATTCAAGCAGGCACCAAAACAAAAGGGACTCTGCATATAGCTCCTTCTCTGCAAGCTCTAACATCTCTGATTATACACTGTCGGCAAGAATGGATGTGCCATCTCCTACCAACTGTTTTCTGGGTTCAAATAAACAAGAAAATGACCAGTATATCCAAACAGGACAAGATACTGTTGAATCACAGGTGGATACTTCTAGACAATCATTAAATGAACATTTTCAAAATACTTCTATTTTTCCTTACGAGACACATAACTTGGACAACAGAAATTCTCCACCTCAACCACCTATACGCAGAGATAGCTTGAGGGAAAACAAAAATAATGACAAAAGGGCTTCAGTTCCAGATGACTCATTTTGTATGTCTGGATTGTGGTCTTCAGAAGCTGGTAAATTTGACAGTTCTGATAAACCTTTTTGTCAGTGCACAAATGGGCCTTGTACTGTAAATCATCTGGAGAACTTATCGACTGATCAATATTATATGATAACCTCAGGGTCTAACAAGGTCCATGAAAATAGCAAATACACAAAGGAAAATAAGATGCAACTTAACCACTGCACTGAATTAAAGATAAATTGGTCTGAAGATGATGGGGAAACAAAAGCATTTAATTTCAATAATACTGGTGAGGTCCCATGTAACACTAATCGCACAGTAACAGAAACAGTTGAAAATTTAGTCTGTGGTCACTGGAAGGCTTTAGGCAATCATTCTACTCAAGTAAACAAGTCAAGTGTGCAAACCAATCTTAGAACTGATCTGTATTCATCAGCCTCTATAGATTGCCACTATTCTACAAATGAATGCAAAGAAGAAAATGAAAAAAAATACCAGTGCAATACCAATACAGATTTTGAAATATCACAAGATCAATGTACAGAGCAATCTTCAGATACTAGTGTTGTACATCTTTATTCCTCCTTAGACAGGTCAGTTAAAATGGCAAATGAACTGGAAGGTGCTACAAGTTCAAAGTCAAATAATGACAGATTCAACTCAAGCTGCTTTACATTAACACAAGATACATCTGGACAGGAAGAAAGTGTAGGTCCAATTAAAAAACCTGGTTCATCTCGTCATCGTTCAGCACAGATGCGAAGAAAAAGTGACCGCTTTGCTACAAACCTAAGAAATGAGATACAGAATCGAAAAGCTCAACTTCAGAAGAGTAAAGATTCTAAAGTGCTGCTAGCTGGGGAAGAATGTATTAAGGAGAAAGGTGAAGCATTAGAAGCTCACTCTGAGTGAGTTTCTCCACCTCCACCACCACCTAAAAACAAAGCACTTATTTTAGAAATTAAAAGAGCCAATGCTGAAAAGTGTAAAAGCTCCAAAGATTATTTAAGGCAGGGGAAACAGGAGGGTGAATTAATTGATACAA
This sequence comes from Phyllomedusa bahiana, assembly GCA_025379985.1. Lineage (NCBI taxonomy): Eukaryota > Metazoa > Chordata > Amphibia > Anura > Hylidae > Phyllomedusa > Phyllomedusa bahiana. The sequence continues at coordinate 11,818 of JAODAL010034694.1, read as the reverse complement.
AATATGGAACTCACAAAGATAGTATTAAGGAAAGCATACTATCAGAAAAAGAGGCTTTCACAGAAATTGAAGGACTGTTATTGCCACTTCAAAACAAAAGCTACAATGGATGGTGGAAGTCAAATAATTCCAATGCACAGCATCAAGAATCTGTTTTACAAGATACAATTCAAATAGATCATGAAAAGAACACTGAACAGAAATGTTCTTATTCCAAAGTAAATTTTCATCATGCTATGTACATACCAATGAAACCTGAATGCTACCTGAATGAATCGACATCTGTTACAACTAGTAAGCCCAGTAGTCCAGGTATCTGGGAAAGTAAAGATGAAATCTGCATAAACAGCACAAAAATACCAGTAGAATGCAGAGATTCCTCATGTTTAGAGCACAAACCAACCACTGAAGCTTGCAGTGCTAATACTTTAAAGAACACATGTGACAATCAACCTCCAACCGAAACCCTTGATAAACATACCCAGGTAAACAACACTTGCTATACAAATAATAATTTTTTTCATTCTGAAAGGGAATCTGATTTAATGCAGTTTACCAGTGAGCAACCTGTTACAGAAAGAAAAATAATTTCCCAGCCAAACGTAGGCCAAACGAAAAAGGTTCATGATAAAAGAAAATCCAATGATTTTTCTTCTGCAGCTAGAATGAAATCTCTGCAGCAACTTTCAGAGATTAAAAATCATATTTCCCAGCATAATACAAATCGTGGTGTCAAATGGAAATGTTCCCCTGAGCACAAACTTCAGACACATTCTTATATAGAAAGGGAGATTGAGCAAAATCTAAATGAAATGAATATGGGAGAAACTGTTCCTGCCATAACAAAAATGAGTGATGAAAATAGTTTAATGCCATTTGCAGACCGAAGAAAGTTTTTTGAAGATGTAAGCAAAGGACCCACATCCTCCTACTCTGTAAATTATAAACAAAATAAAGACTTTTTCCGAAATATAATTGATAACCCTCATTCTAAGATTATGGTTCCAGATCAAAGGAGACATTCTGTGTACCATACACATTATATTTCATCCCCTGGAAGGAAAGAGAGTGGTTTACCTCTATATAAGTTCTTTTTGAATAATATAGTAGATACTCAAATGTTCTGAATTCATGTATAACACTATTAATATTTAAAATCTTTGACTTATGGATACAGAGCATGTGTATTCTGAGATAATTACTCATGCTCTGCCTTGATTCAAAGAAACATACCTGTAACACATCACAGTTGTCACTGCAAACACCTTCACCAACACCACCATCATTGTTGGACAAAATGCGCAGATTACCTTTGTTCTACTCAGCGTAATTTATTGGAGGAAGGTGGCTCTCTTCATGTTGACCAAAGGCATATGAGAAAACACTTGTCACAGGTGAGATATTCCAGTTTAATGTATTTTAGTCTATTGATGTCCTTATTTTTCTGCAGTGTCTTGGTTCGAGGTTTTAACAAGTTTACATGTTCAGTATGCTTGGCAGTTTTTACATGGAGGTACAGTTGTATTATAACAGTTGCAGCTGGTGGCTCTAATGCAGTGATCATATCAAACTGTTCAAGTCCCCTGTACCTTTGTATCGGGACCCCTGACATGTTTCATACTACAAATGTCTTCATGGGTATCAGAGCAATGACCCATGATGGTCAAGGCAATTCTATGTTACCGTGTAGAAATAAGTGGGGAGCCTGCAGAGGTCTCTCTTTGAAAGAATAATATTTATAACTTGAGTATGCATATTCCAGCACAAGGTTGCAGCAGAGTGTATGACATGATATACTCTGTTACCAACACAGAGCTGAATGGATTTTTTGACAGATTTATTTTTTTTCTTTAACCCCTTTCTGCTCTGTGCTGTACAGTTAATGTGCAGCGGGAAGGTAGTTAAAACTGTGTTCAATGCATTAACAGTGCTTTTGTTATCTGCAGCAGAAGCCAGCAGTTTTACGTACAGCTGGACTCCTGTGCAACAGCACGGATCGAAGTTAACTCCAAACCCAGACATTTAACAGATGCCGCAGTTAAAAGCAACCATGGTATCTAGGTGGTTGACAGATGTCATAGGCTTAGTAAATAGCAGTGTTGTGACTTTATAAATCCATTACTTACTTAGGAATGTCACAAGGCATTATGGGAAAGGAGCTGAGAAGCTTGAGCGCCCTCTATTGGATGTAACATCCCCAATTTGCTTTTGACCCACTGAGTCTTAAGAAAGCAAAAGGGATATTAGTCAAACCAGTATCTCTCATCTGCATACAGCAGTCATTTCGGGGTTTTACCCCTCATCAGAGCAGAGTGATACTGCCTGGCTGGGTGGGAGGCAATTAGTGGCTCAAAAAAGAGAATACCTCTCCTTGGGGAGAGCACTGTATAGATGTGTAGAGTTTTGAATTGCCTTTTTGCTCTCTACTAAGCATCTACATATCACAAGGCATTATGGGAAAGGAGCTGAGAAGCTCAAGCACCCTCTATTGGATGTAACAAATCCTCAATTTGCTTTTCACCCACTGAGTCTTAAGAAATCAAAAGGGATATTAGCCAAGCCAGTATCTCTCATCTGCATACAGCAGCAATTTCGGGGATTTGCCCCTCATCAGTGCAGAGCCTTAAGACTCAGTAGGTCAAAAGCAAATTGAGGATTTGTTACATCCAATAGCGGGCACTTGAGCTTCTCAGCTACTTTCCCATAATACCTTGTGATATGCAGATGCTTAGGAGAGGGCAAAAATGCAATTCAAAACTCTACACACCTATACAGTGCTCTCCCCAAGGAGAGATATTCCCTTTTCTGAGCCACTCATTGCCTCCCACTCAGCCAGCCAGTATTAATTCACACCTCTAATTATAAATCATTTAATGATTGGTCACTTAATTAACAGACATCTGCACAAGCTTATAACTTGTTAGTTACAATGAACGTTATCCTACATTTGCGTAGCTAGCTCACTATATTTTGCCATCAGACCATGCAGAAGCAGAGTTTTATAAATATTATTGTTTATTATCGGTAGTTACAGATTAGAGGAACTAGAAGAACCAATGAGAGAACAGTGCGGCTAAACGCCCCAGCAGACAAGCAAGGCTGAAAGTCACATCTTGGTCTGCTTAGCAAATTAGAAACATTAACTCAAAAGAAATCACTTAACTCAATAATTCCTAACAGCAGTATAGCAATGTATTGTTATTTATTATAAAATCGATCAAGTGATGAAGCAATCATTGTGGGACTAAAAAAAACAAGTAAAAATAACCCACATACACTCAAAAGCCCTGTTTCTCCAATCAAAACACTGTGTTTTGTAAATAAATACATGAAAAGGGTACACAATGGGCATCGTCGATCAGTCTGTAAAATTGCCATGTTCTTTAATACAGTTGAAACCAGAAGTTTACATACACTATATATAAAACATACGCATGTTTTCTCTCATGAGAGAGGGAATTTTTTAAGGCATGTTTATTACTTTCTGCAAAGTCAAAAGTTTCCATACACTAGGATTACTATGTCTTTAAACAATTTGGGACAGCCCATATTATGATGTCATGTCTTTGGAAGTTTCTAATAGGTTAATTGTCAACATCTGAGTTAATTAGAGACACAAATGTGGATGTATTTTCATGCACACCAGAAACACACTGCTTCTGTGTGTAACATCATGGTAAAGACTAAAGAAATTAGCCAAGATATCAGGAAGAGAACTGTGGACTTGCACAAGTCTGGTTCATCCTTAGGTGCAATTTCCAGGTAACTGAAAGTGCCTTGTTCATCTGTACAAACAATTATACGTAAGTACAAACAAGATGGGAATGTCCAGCCATCACACTGCTCAGGAAGGAGAAGGGTTCTGTGTCTCAGAGATCAACATGCTTTGATCCGACACGTGTATATCAGCCCAAGAACAAAAGCAAAAGACCTTGTGAAGATGCTGGCGAAAGCTGGTAAGACTGTGCAGTTATCCACAGCGAAACGAGTACTGTATGAACATGGGCTGAAAGGACACTCTGCCAGGAAGAAGCCATTACTCCAAAAGAAACATACAAAGGCCAGATTAATGTTTGCAAATGCACACAGGAACAAATAACTACATTTTTGGAGACATGTCCTGTGGTCTGGCGAAACGTTAACATTTTGGCCATAATGACCATCGTTACATTTGGAGGAAAAAGGGAGAAATTTGGAGGTCTAAGAACATCATCCCAACTGTGAAACATGGGGGGTGGCAGCATCATGTTGTGGGGTTGTTTTACTGCAGGAAGGACTGGTGCATTTCACAAAATAGATGACATCATGAGGAAAGAAGATTACCTCTCAATACTGCAGCAGCGTCTCAAAACATCAGCCAGGAAGTTAAAGCTTGTGCGGAAAAGGGTCATCCAAATGGACAATGATCCAAAGCATACTGCCAAATTGGTTACGAAGTGACTTAAGGATAACCAAATCAATGTTTTGGCACTGATCTCAATTCTATTGAAAATTTATGGGCAAAGCTGAAAAGGCAGGTGAGAGCAAGGCGACCTACAAACATGACTCAGTTACACCAGTTCTGTCAGGAAGAATGGGCCAAGATTCCTAACAACTATTGTGAGAAACTTGTGGAAGAAAATTCAAAATGTTTGACCCAAGCCAGTTTAAGGGCAAGGCCAAATGCTAATGAAATGTATGTAAACTTGGGACTTTTCAGAAAGTAAAAAAAATGGCTTAAAAAATTATCCCTCTCTTTTTATCCTAGCATTTGGCAAAATAAATAATCTTGGTAATTCTAATTGAACTAAAACGGGTAAGGTTTATTCTGATTCCATGTCAGATAGTGAGAAAAACATGCATATGTGTCTTTTTATATAGTGTATGTAAACTTCTGGCTTCAACTGTACATACAGTGAATGCCAAAAAAAGTTAAAACTACGCCAGCATTTTTGTTTATGCTTCCTCACAAAAAAATAGAATTAAAAGTGGTACCAGTGAAAATGTCAACTTATCCCTCAAAAAATAAACCCTTACACAACTTAAAGATGTTGTCCACTCTATAAAGGCTTCATTATAATGGCTTTATTTATTATGTACAGTATATAATTGAAAAATACACATTTCTCTAATATATACATGTATACAAAAAAGTTTTAAAAATTCTTCTACTGTACCTCTTTTCTATATTAGTGCGGTATGCCCCTACCTAAAAAAAACTAAATGGTATAGAAAACATTCCATTCCTCATCATAGCAATGGCACCCATGAAGTAAATGTATGAACAAAATATCAGATGGACCCAGGAGTCATGTGACTCCTGGAGTCCAGCTAAAAGTAGTTTTTTAAGGAGCAGAACTTCTCCTTTATTACTATCTACATCAGAATCGTATCATGTCTGACAGTGTATATGGAGAAGATGCTTGCATATCCGTCTCTTGCATCTTTTTTTTACTGTTAATTTTATTAACAACACCTCATCTTTTAGAGAGACAACAGTTATACAAGTAACTACACACAGTGGAAAAGTTGCTGGAATAACCATATTAATAATAATTATTGTACCATTATTCCTATTTAGTTCCCCTATAGCTGTCATGTAACCCTGTAACTAACTGAATTCCAGGAGGACACGTGTCCGACACCATGTTAAATCCATACATTTACTCCATGTTTTGTTTATATGGATCTACTGCATTGGTATAGAAGAGGTACATAACAGAATTTTTAATACATGTATATTAGAAAATTCTATGATACCATATGATATACGCAATAAATGAAAGCAATGTAAAGTGTAAAAGATTTTCAATCAACAAGAAAATAAAAATTCTTGACTGTTAGGGCATGCTCACACGGAGTAATGGGGCGCGCGCGTACTGTACGCGGCGCAATACGCCATGTGTTTTGGAAGTACGCACTGTCCAGCGCGTACTCCTAAAGCACAGGGGGCCCCCAGCTGGTCCATTTAACTCCCATTATCAAAGGCGTGTAACCGCCGCAAAGAGGTGACATGTCAATTCTCTCCCCTGGCGGAGACGAGACATAATTCTTAGCTATCTATGAAATTTCCTTCAGACTAAATTTAGAATTTTATATGACTACATACGTATTAATATTTTTTAGTTTCAGGTAGATATCTAAGCCTTTCTTAAAACTCCCAACTGTTCCTGCTGTGACCAGCTCCTCATCCAGGCTATTTCACAGATTTATAGTTCTCATAGTGAAGAAGGCTTTTCTCCTCTGGAGATTGAATCCTTTTTTCTCCAGCTGAAGGGAATGTCCCCTTGTCTTTTGAGGGGGCTTTACATTAAATAGCTTTTCCCCATACTTTTTTGTTTGGGCCATTTATATACTTTTATAAATGAATCATATCTCCCTGGAGCCATCTTTTCTCAAGGCTAAAAAAGGTTAATTCTTTTAGCCTCTCCACATAACTAAGATGCTCAATTTCCCTTATTAGCTTAGTTGCTCGTCTTTTCACTTTCTCCAGCTCCACTGCATCGTTTGTATAAACTGGAGCCCAGAACTGAACAGCATATTCCAAGTGAGGCCGCACCAATGCTTTATATGGTGGTAATATTTTATTCTTGTCCCGAGAGTCCATGCCTCTTTTAATACATGTCAATATCTTGCTTGCCTTAGAGGCAGCTGATTGACATTGCATGCTGTTCTGTAATGTATTATCTACAAGAACACCAGGATCTTTCTCAACAAGCGATTCTCCCAGTTTTTTTTCCCCATAAGACATATAATTCCTGCCTATTAGTACCAAGATACAGAACTTTAAATTTATCCACATTGAACCTCATTTGCCAAGTGGATGCCCAAACACTCAGTGTGACCAGGTCTGCTTGCACATTATAAACATCTTCCATAGATTGTGCTACACTACAGAGCTTGGTGTCATCTGCAAAAATATAAACCGTGCTATTAATCCCCTCCACCATATCATTAATAAATATATTTAATAAAAGAGGACCCGTACTGAGCCTTGGGGTACACCACTTTTAACCGGGGACCATTCAGAGTAGGAATCATTTACCACCACTCTCTGAGTACGATCCGACAGCCATTTTTTTATTCAATTACACACTGTTCTTTTTAACCCAATAGATTTTAATTTACTAGCTAAAATAGTAACCACAAGTAATAAAACTCTCTGTGAATACAGAAAGACGATGGTCTAATCAAAAAGAATCTGGGACCTAAATGGAAATGCACCATGGAAGACCCTGTAAGGCCCTACCAGTGCTAGTCCCTAGCCTATCCAAAAGCAGGAGTATCGCCCCAATAAGGGCGTTCCTGTCCAGAACCTAAGCTGTGAAGTCCCTAGAAAAACCCTATAGTCCCGTCCCTACATGTTTCAACCGGCCCCTCTGATGTTAAACAAGTCTTCTCAGGGGACAAAAAATTAGGGAAGCAACGCTCAAGGTATGAGACCCAGGGTAGAAAGCTGAAATACACATAAATTATGTGATAGGCAATAAATCACATTCATATGCTGACCAAAAATATGTCCTTAAAATGACAATTCTCTAGGGTACTGCCCAGATGGTAGTGTAAGATAGTACCCAAGATAAGTTGATAATATCTGCAGCACAGTACCTTAATAATAATAGCAGATTGCTGCTACGATAGACTTAGATGTGTACCTTACCTCCCTGAAGACAATCAGTGGGTGGCATAGGGTACAAGATGGGAATGCAAGGCGGTCCGTTCTATATGAAAGATAGACAGATCAAAAAGCCAAAATTACACCACTGGGAACTTATGGATAAGGTCACACAATGTGTGATTATACTTACCACCTAACCAATTCCCGTAGCGTCTCCCGAGTGCGGGATTCACAGCATCCGCTGTAACACAGAGAGAGAGACGCCCGGGACTCGTGAAGTCCGGTTTTTAAGCGCGCTCGTTCGCGCCAACCTGACGTCATCAAGGTGAGTCCCAAGCTCTAAGTATAGAGCAGAACGGCGTCCTTGGTAACCGCGCATGCGCGGTGAACGAATCCCCGCCCTGCTATGTAGGATACCCGTTCTGTCCAAAGAAGCAGGAGAATCCTTACTCCTACAACTTAGCTTACAAAACGGCATTCTAGTGGCAAAGAAGGTATGCATTTTAGCCTAATGTTTCCCCTTGTTCAGGACAAGATAATCTAATATGTAAACTGTTATTATGATGATTGATCAGTATATGTTATAATTAGAGGTATAGTAATGAAATATGCCCTAGATATAGGAGCTGAAATCAAGAATCTCATTCAACCCCAGGGGCACCTTGGTTTTTAAAGTAAAAGTCCAGAAACACTCCCTTTGAAGGAGGATTTTGTCCCTGTCTCCACGTCTGTTTGTTTGCATCACACAATCTATACCCATCCATTTTAAACAAGAGGGATCCCCCCCATGCTGTAGATGGATGTGTCGCGATACGGATGTATCACGTTTGTGTCGAACATCACCAAGATGTTCTCCAACTCTTCTTCGCAATTCTCTCGTTGTTTTACCGACGTAGAGCATCCCACAACCACATATGATCAGGTATACCACATGCGTGGAGCGACAATTGATAAAGTGTCTTACTTGGAAGCTCCTGGTTCCAGTAGAATCTTGGAACATAACGCTTTTTTTATGTAAGTACAAAAGGTACAGTTATCACAGCTGAAGCAACCGTTTGGTCTCTTAAGCCAGCAATCTCTTGAAGGTGATTTGTAATGGCTTTCCACCAAAAAATCCTGTAGGTTACGACCTCGTCGATATGATATTGATGGGACTATTTTAACTAGTATTATTAAAAGTTAATTTTTAAAACTATCCCCTTTTTTCTTTATCTAATTTTGTACGTTTGTCAGGGGTTTTTCTGGTGTACTTTGTCTAGGATTGGACATTTAGATAGTTGTCAGATTTTAATTTACCCAATAAACGCTTACGAGGGACAGTGTCAAATGCCTTTGCGAAGTCTAAAAATACTATGGGCCACATGTATGAAAACTGTCTTGGTCTAAGACTTTCTTTGTTGTCCATACCACCAATCAGAGTTCCCCTTTCATTTCCTATAGTGCTCTGAAACAATTAAAGGGGCATGCTGATGGGTTGCTGTGGGCAACAAAGAAAGTCTTAGACCAAGACAGATTTCATACATGTCGCCCAATATCCACAGCCGCCCAATATCCAGACTTCATAAAATTAGATCATGTTGGTCTGACAGCTTCTGTCTTTAGTAAAATTATGCTGGCAATCACTTATAATGTTATATTCAGCCTCAAATTCCTGTCCATAGTCCTTTATGAGCCCCTCAAACAGTTTTCCTACAATGAATGTCAAACTTACTGGTCTATAATTACCTGGGCAAGACTCGAACCGTTTTTGAAGATAGGGCAGTATAAACCACCAGACAGGTTTCCTTTTAATTGACAATAAAATAAGTTTTGGCTCTCAAAATATGGCAACATAAAAAGGTATTGCTTTTTATAAAAAGATTTTGTGTAAAAGTGGTGAAACCTAAAAAAACTATACAAATTAGATATCTCTGTAATTGTATCAACCTGTAGAGTAATGTTAACATAAAATTTATTTTGCAAGATGAACTTACCAAAAATTACCCTAATGCTACTTTTTGTTCATCTTGCCACCCAAAAAAATTTAATTTAAGGGATCAAACTGTCATGTATATATCAAAAGAAAAAAAATCTGCATATCACCACAAAAATGCTCATCCATGCCCTTGTCATCTCCCGCCTAGACTATTGCAACACCCTTCTCTGTGGCCCCCATCTAACACTCTCGCTCCCCCTCAAACCATTCTCAACTCTGCTGCCCGTCTTATCCACCTCTTTCCTCGCTACTCCTCTGCCAATCCCTTCACTGGCTACCAATTGCCCAGCGAATTCATTTCAAGTTACTAACCCTGACCTACAAGGCTCTCCATAACCTCTCCCCTCCATACATATCTGCCTTAATCTCCAGATATCTCTACTTATGCAATCTCCACTCCTCACAGGACCTTCTCTGTTCTCCTCTTATCAGCTCTTCACATAACCGTCTCCAAGACTTCTCTCATGCTTCCAAAACACTCTGGAACTCACTGCCCCAACACATCAGACTCTCTTCCACCTTCACCAGCTTCAAAAGCAACCTGAAAACCCATTTCTTCAGGATTGCCTATAACCTACAATAACCCTGCTGCCACTGTACTACCCCACAAGCATGACTTCCCCCCACCTCCTGCCTCTCTCCTCCTCCTTGTAGATTTTAAGCCCTTGCGGGCAGGGTCCTCTCTCCCTCTGTCGTGCCAATTGTCATTAATCACTTATCATTGTACTCGTGTGAGTTATGTTATGTATTTAACCCCCCTCGAATGTACAGTGCCATGTAATCAATGGTGCTTTAAAATAAATGATGATGATAATAATAATAATATCACCTTAAAGAAATTAAACTTTCACACAGCTCCATTTATGGAGGTATAGAGTCAAACATGTATGGCTTTAAGACTATAGTGACATAAAACATGAAATGATATGAAAAATTAGTTTATTCTGCAATTTTAGTATGACAAAAAAACCTGTAATTTGTGTATTTCTGTAATCATATTGTCCCTCAGAATAATGTTAACATATCATTTAATATAAAAGGTGAACACTGTGTGGACCCTAATGTTTGGAAAACACTTGTGGGATCAAAATTAGAGATGGGGGCATTTCTCAAAAATTTGATTCGCCGAGTTTGCAGAATTTTTTAGCAAAATTCTTTTCGACCCGAATTTATTGGCGGCGAATCAGCTGTTTCCTGGCTGCAGAGAGCCTGCTGTAGAACATTAGAACAGTGTGTCATGCTCAAATATGCATAGAGAGCGTGGTTTGGTCTTCATACAATGCTGTGTTTTAGTATGACATGTAGATGATGTAGCGGGCGGCGCCGCGCTCTGGCCCGCGGGCCGCAGGCGCACCCGTGCCCTCTCTCCGGGATCCCTGCCCGGGACGGGTGGCGCTGCTGGCCGCGGGACGGGCCGCGGGCGTGCTCGCTCCGGTCACTCAACTGACCTCGTTCCTGCTTTGTCGGCATCCCCTGCCGGCCGTGGCGCGCGTGCCCACTCTCTAGCCCGCGCTCGTCCTTGTGCATTTAAAGGGCCAGCGCGCCGATAATTGGCTGCTTACCAGGTGCTGCACCTATTTATTGGTGACGTCAGCGGGACTTCCTTTGCTGGATTTATGTTGCCCCGAGCCCTAAAGAAAGCGTTCCAAAAGCATATTCTCGCCTTACCGTGTACCAGACCCCTTGCTACGTTTCTCGACTCTGAACCTCTGCCGCCTGCCCTGACCTTCCTGCCTGTCCAAAGACTAGTGTTGAGCGATTTTTATCGACAAAGTTGAAATCGGCAAGGTTTTTATGGTGATCGAAATTTCCAGATCATGCGATAATTAAGGTTAAAATCTGTGCATCATCTATTAAGATCGCGCCTTTTTCGGCGCTTCCTGTAATTTTGGCGGCCAGCAAATGAGATTACAGAATATAGCAGGGTGAGATGTGTGTGCGACGTCATGACTGGGATGTGTATGGTTGCGATTGGCTGGAAAAATCACATGACCTCGTTTTACATAGAACAGCGTTTCCTGTTTTAGCCTCAGTGTCTCTCAGCGTCTCATAGGGATAGGACCTGCGCTCTGCCTGTGGCCAAACAGCTCAGCGAAATTAGTATATTTCTGCACAGAGAAACCTCTACTATTAGCTGTGATCCTTTTTTGTTAGATTAGAGATTTGAAGATTTTTTGTTGTTAGCTAGAGAATTTAAAAGCATCATCTACCGCTGTAAATTCTCGGCGGTGGGTGGGGGGGGGGGG